>ML842736.1:0-29964 GCA_009831015.1 Picea engelmannii
AAAGGGCATAACTCTCACATCCAAAGTCTGTTTTCAGTGTCATTTTTTTAAAACCGCACAACTTTTCGAGATCTTTCCATTCAGATCATCAGTTTCAGTTTTCAAATTTTTATTATCTGCATATATAATATGGCTTCTATAATTAATCACTTAATTATGAGCATTAACTACTTCCAATGGAAATCCCATATGGAGGATTTATTAAGAAGTAAAGGCTTGTACCTGATTACCTTGGGAAAGGAAACAACACCCAATGATGTTGATAAGAAAGCCAAATGGGATAATAGGAATGATTAAGCATGTGGATTAATTGGAATTTCCATCTCTCCTGATTTAAGGTTCCACCTTCAATCAATTGATAAACCCAAACAATCTTGGGAAAAGATTGAATCTGTGTTTGGTAAATACAATATTATTCGAGCACAACCGTTAGAAAATCAAGTACTAACTTTCAATCCAAGTGAATTTTCTTTCATTGAAGACTATCTATCTAAGTTTAAAACACTCAGGTATTTATGTGAAGAATGTAAGATAAAGATAGACGAAGATCATTGCATCTATCTTATTCTTTCTAAGCTAGGTAGTTCATATTTTGTGTTTGTATCTACCTTTTATGCCATGCAAGAGGCTCTAAGGGAAACTTATGAAAACCCAGTCTTGAGAAATTTTTTGATGCTTTGATTAGAGAGAAAGATAAGCTAGTACAACTTGGAGTGATCAAAACTACAGGGACCTCCAACAAAGCCTTAATTTTCCATCAGAAAGATAAACCAAAGAATCCCAAGAAGCAACATCCTCACCACAACAACAAGCAATATAAGGGTCCCAAACCCACTCAGACATATTTTCCTCCTAATGGAGACAAAGGAGCAAAATATAAAAATAAGAATACTAACAAACATTGCAACTTTTGTGATAAAGATAGTCATGATGAGTCCAAATGTTTCAATAAGATGGCAGCTTTAGAAGCAGTGATGAAGAAGCACAACATCAATATTGATTCTACTTCTTCTTCTTCTTCTCATGGACATGCACTTTATGCTTCTGGTTTCTCCTTCAATACAAATTCTACTTCTACTTCTACTTTTAATGAGTGGGTTATTGATTCTGTAGCATCCTATCATATGGCTAAGGATAGAGCCATATTTTCTACTCTAAATGAATGTAACACCAATCAAATATTTGTTGGTGATGATATATCTCTTAGTGTTGAAGGATATGGAACAGTTCAAGTAGAAATTGGTCATTTCAATGATGTATTATGTGTTCTAAGTATTTCTTGTAACCTTCTATCAGTATATCAAATCACTCATTTAGGTGAAGGTAAAACCATAGAGTTTTCACCTCACCAAGTTGTAATCAAGGATCTAAAAGATCCTAAGAATGTTCTTGGAGATGGAATTGCTGATGATATTACTACGCTGTACAAATTTGACAACTTTGGGTCATCATTTTTTTCATTAGTTTTTGTTTCTCATAGCGATGACTTGAGCAAACTTTGGCATGAGCGGTTTGGTCATCTAAACTATCACTCATTGCAACAACTATGTAATCAATAAATGGTGATTGGTATTCCTCTTGTTTGATGCAGAGATGGTGTTTGTGTCGGTTGTGTTCTTGGAAAACATCATCGGGACAATTTTAACAAATGTGCCTCTTGGCATGCCTCAGGTCCTTTGCAGCTTGTTCACAATGATTTGTGTGGTCCACTTTCTTCTCCTTCTTTTTCTGGGTGCAAGTATTTCTTAACTTTCATTGATGAATTTTCTAGACAGACTTGGGTTTACTTCTTAAAACTTAAGAGAGAAGTTTTTGACAAGTTTTTAGCCTACAATACCTTGTAGAAAAGCAATCTGGACGTCAAATTCAAAGGTTAAGAACAAATAATGGAGGCAAATATGTGAACAATAATTTTACAAGTTACTGCACTACACAAGGAATCCAAATGCAACACATTGTTCCATATACACCACAAAAAAATGGTGTTGCTGAGAGAAAGAACCTCACATTAAAAGAAATGGCTAATTGTATGATCCAATCTAAGAGATTAAGTCTACAGTATTTGGCAGAAGCCATCAACTATGAAAATTACATAGTAAATCACAGTCCCACAAAGGCTCTTAAAAATATAACACTAGAAGAATATTGGAACAAAATTAAACCATATGTAAGTCACTTCCATGTATTTGGCAATATAACATGGGGTCACATTCCTGATGAGAAAAGGAAAGCATTGCAGCCTAAAGTGAGAAGTGTATATTTGTTGGTTATTCTAAAGATGTCAAAGGTTATATACTTCTTCAATCACATTGTAATGAAATTATTATTACAAGAGATGTTAAATTTGATGAAAATCTCTTGGCCTGCGAGCCTAATTCGACGTTTGTGCCTTCTTTGGCCTACAAGCCTAATTTGGCGGTTGTTCCTTCTTCGGCCCGTGAGCCATCTTCACCATTTGTGCCTTATTTTGATCTAGTTTTTTCTTTAGATGATGATAGTGAGGATGAAAATCCACCTCTGTCTGCTCACCCTCCTCCATATGAGTCCTTTGAACTTGAACCAGCACCAGCTCCACCACTTCCTAGATGGGTCTGTTCAACATGAGAAGCAGCTGGTGATATTGTTAGTGATCCTTCAGATCAACGTCAGACATGTTCACAGTTACAACGAGCCTCTTCTATTTTGTCTCAAGTTTCAGAAACTCATGATCCAGAGACAATTGCAGAACATTCAGGTCATCCAAATTGGGATACAACAATGAATGAAGAGTATCGTTCTTTAACGGCAAATGATACTTGGGATCTTGTACCTCTTCCAATAGGAAGAAAACTTGTTAGATGCAAATCGTTCTACAGAACTAAGTATGCATTAGATGGAAGTGTTGAAAGACACAAGGCTCGGTTAGTTGCCAAAGGATTTTCCCAAGTTGAAGGATTTGACTATAATGAAACCTTTTCCCCTGTAGCAAAAATGAATTCCATCCACCTTGTTCTTTCCCTTGCTTCCTCACATAAATGTGAGGTCCATCAGATGGATGTTAAATCCACCTTCTTGCATGGAGATTTGTAAGAATAAATCTACATGGAACAACCTCCTGGACATGTCCATAATGACTCTAGCCTTGTTTGTCGCCTCAAGAAATATCTTTATGGTATCAAGAAAGCTCCTCGATCTTGGTATGAAAAAATGGACAACTTTCTTATTGCCACTGGATTCTCTAGATGCCATTCTGATCCTAATGTCTATACCAAGAAAGTAGAAATCCATCTCATAATCCTTTTCCTTTATGTTGATGACCTTGTCCTTACTGGTAGTGACTCAAAACTTTTAAACCATGTGAAAACCATCCTTAAGAAGAAATTTCAAATGACAGTCTTAGGCTTTTTGCCCTATTTCCTTGGCCTCCAAGTTTTGCAAACCAATGAAGGAATTTTTATTTCCCAGTCTAAGTATGCTTGTGAACTTCTTCGTTGCTTTCACATCGATGATTGCAAACCAACCCCTTCTCCCTTCCAGTCTGCAGTCAATATTACTGCCACCTATACTTCTCTTGAAGTTAATGCCACCCTGTATCATTAGTTAGTTGGTAGCCTCTTATACTTGACTCATTCTCGTCTTGATATTTCCTTTGTTGTTGGTCTTATTGCCTGATATATGAAAATGCCCCATGAAATCCATTAGAAAGAAACTAAAAGGATAGTTCGTTATGTTCATGGTACAACTCAATTCTGGATACATTACAGTTCATGGGTGACTCCTTTATCTGTTGGTTGCACTGATTCAGATTGGGCCAGTGACCCTGATGATTGGAAGTCTACTGTAGCTTATGTTTTCAGCCTTGGTTCAAGACTTGTCACTTGGGCCTGTAAGAAACAATAGGCTATTGCACTTTCTTCAGTAGAAGCAGAGTATTGAGCAACAGTAAATGCAAGTCAGGAAGCCTTGTGTCTTCGACACATCCTTTCAGAGTTTTGATTTCAACACCCACATCCGACCAACCTTTGGTGTGACAATAAGAGTGCCATCAAGCTCGCCAAATACCCAGTTCAACATCAGCGTAGAAAACACATCGAGCTACACATGCACTTCATCATAAATCTCATTCATGATCAATTTATTGAAGTGCTCTTTTTCCCTACAGAAAATCAAGTTGTAGACATTTTCACAAAGTCTCTTACAGAAGTGAAGTTTTCCAAACTTTGATCTGTGTTAGGAGTTCAGGAAGTTGTCATTAAGAGGGGATAGGCTCTAATGCCTCCTTCCTTCTCCTATTGTGTCACCATTGTAAATCCTTCAATCCTATCCCAAGTTGTTCTGAAGGGGGGATGTTAGGATATTTAGACACTTAGGAGTTAGTTAAGATCTATTTGGTCTATTGTGTCGTTAGGGAAAAGTGTGTTTTCTAGTGTGTTTCTTTAGTATGAATTAGTATGCATTTGTAGTTAGGAAATCTGATGATCACGATATGTTCCCAACATAGAGTGATCCGACGGTTCATACTCTCCTCGAACTTAATGTCCATTGATCTGTGGCTTAAAAATCGATTGGTCCATGATCTCTATTTAAAGAGCATGGAGGGTCATTTGTCGATGATCGATTGTGAGAAAATCTCTTGTAAAATCTCTTTGTAATCTTTTTCTTTGCATTAATAAATTGCTCCAAGTGGCGATGTTGGCTAGGCTTGTGGATGTTTCCCTGTAGGGAATTTACCACGTGAAAACATCGATTTGTTGATCTTTGATATGGTTATGTGAGTGGTTAATGATGGTGTCTTTCCTCTGCTGGAATACCTCTGTTGTCGAACACTGAAGAATAATGCATTGTTGAAATGCCCAAATTCTTAACAAGAAATGTGTAGTAATTTCACAACCATAATGCAAGAGGCACAATTGCGCAACAATAGATATTGTATCTTCTATTTATGTTTTCGTCCCAAGGGTTCGGTATGTACGGTGTCTACAAAAAATGGTTTTCCATGTGCTATAGCTCTCGGATATATGTGCGGGGTCCAACAATAGCACTCAACCCAATATCTCAAGGCACCAACTAAGGAGGCTAGATCGTGCCCTTAGTCATACTACCCAACTACCCGGGTACTCAAGAGTATCTTCCCGAGTGTTGTTCTTTGTGGCACTATATTATTCAGGTGACTGATCGGTTTATCTATGGAGGGATTCAAGATATCCAGGTCGATGCGTATACATGTGATGTCTGATGCACTACCACTCGAAGGGGTACCAATAGGGGTTTAAAGGGTGGCCAACAGATGTGCGCTTAAGTAACACATGTAATTCCTATGTGTATTAATCCCCCAATCACGAGTTTATGCACATAACGAAAGATCTTTGTAGCTTTAAGATGTTGAAATAAATCTCTACCCTGAAAAGAAAAAAAAAAAATAACCCACAATTTTCTGCCGAGGAAAGTGCTTTGATACCACTTGTAATATTCCATATATAATATAGTATGCAGAATAGAAATATTTAGCAAGAAATGGAAAAACAACAGTAATGTAACCAGATCAATATCAGAATAATACCGGAATAACACCAGAAAGAGCACCTTTATTACTAATAGTAATTTTCACTTGCCTCTTCGAAGGGGCAACCTCCAATAGAGAAGAGCTCTATTACAATAATATCCAATACAAAACTTCTCATATCCTGTACTCCTGTTTATACTAAATCTATATATCCAAAAGAATAATCTATAGTAAGATCCTTCTAGAATTATTCTTTATTATTATTTATACTAAATCTTTGAATTATTCTTCCTTATTGCTAGGCCTTATTAATATTGTCCTTTATTACATGGAAATATATTATTCTACCTACATGAGGGGTTAGGAAGGTTAGGTCCCTAACATATTCTCATACTCTTATACCAGCAACATGATTAGGAAAGTCAGGTATACTTGAAAAGTCAAGTGGAGAAAACCTTCAAGCTACTACATCAACATTTGATTTTTCCTTTAAAACATAGTTGAGTCTCTGGTGGGATCACAGTGAATAAGGGAGTAATAGGATTTTTAAGAAAGTTCAAAGGGAAGATCCTACATCTTCAAAACATTCTAAAGAATAATTCAATACCAATATCAATGGTCTTGGGGGGGACTTTGAAGTAGAAAACCAATTTTCAGGTTGTTGGTTTGGTATCTACTCTTCTATTGGTCTTGAGTATTCTTTATGGGGTATTCTGATTCTAATTGACCATCACAGATTGACCCTGGTTCAGATTTAATAAGATTCCCAACAAAATCCCTTTAAAACTATCGGCCCCTCTAGTAAACTAGAAGGAAATGCAACACACAGAGTGTACTGTGCAGTCTCACCTGATATATCTCTATGGGTGGCTGCAATACTCAAGTTTTTGCAACCTGAGACTGAGTGATATCTGTGGTTGTGCACCATAAAATTTATTCATTAAATATAGAATCTAGTTATAACATTCATTCTATGCATGCATGTGGAATACCAAATCTACTTAGTTGCTTCATTTATCTAACATTCATCAACTAATTAGACATAAATATGCATACATCTATTCACACAACACAGGTTTTACTGTGGTTCACCCCCTCGAGATTTTATTATAGTTTATAAATATATCACATCGTGCATGTTTACAATGTTAGTTCTCCCCCTTTTACACAGGCTCCTCTATCCATGTGAGGCTGACTAGATCGCACCAGGCTCTTCGGCCTGTGATCTAACCCTCAGGATCGAGTCCCTCACTCCTTCCCTAGCTACCAGATTAATGAGTTGCATAGTTCTTACAACTCTCTCTCTCCCTTTGTCACATCCCTTTCTCCTCTAATTACTACTTATTTATACCCTTGGCTCACTCTCCATTACAATACATTACAAAAACCCTAACCCTAGCGTCGTTAGGTATTCCTTGCATGCGCACTTCACCTGCTTCTCTTACACATGTTGTTTTTCCTTCTAGCTATCTTTTCCCTCTTGCATGAATTCCTCCAAAAATATCCTTCCTTCCTGGATAGGCCTGCATCCAACATGCCCCCAACACTAACATGTGGCTCGTCCCAAGCTACCTAAACCTAGTGCGCTTCTTCCATCTCTCCTGCAAGAGCCTAGAACTTCTCCGTGAGTTCCTTTGCTTGCATTTGAGCCTGTGTGGCCTTCTCCCTGAGTGCATCCAATACCTGCACTAAAATCTCTTCGTTGATCATCTCTGTGCACTCTGTCTGAGTTTATGGCATGTTCTTATTTACATATTCTTCCTTTGCAATGACCTTTGTTGCCCACTATTGGAGTGGTTCCATTTGATCCTGGCACTCCTTCTTCTGTGTCTACGCGGCTATGAGTTATGCTTACAACTTCTTCATATCCTGTGCTCCTTTGACGCGCTCATTGATAAACATCATATTTTTACTCTGCTTGAGGTCTTGGATAGCTATGCTTATCCTCTCCTCTTCCTAGTCCCACCACTGGGCTTTTTGATCTTCCTCAAGCTTCATCCATAGCTGTGTTACTTTGTCGAACAAGTTGGAAATTGCGTGGACTTGTCGCTCCATTTCCTTTATCTGCGTTGTTATTTGCTTCTCCCTCTTCTCCTTCACCTATGGGGTAGTGGTAGGTACGAGTTGTTCCCTATTGTGCTTGATCTCCTGCATGTATTGATCAATTGTCAGCACAATATAATCAATCTTCTGCATCGCTCTAAGCTTTGTTGTCTGCGTGCTCTTTGGAATTTTCTCATAGTCTACCGCCAATCCCTACTCCATCCTATATGCACAGTATTGATCATATTTGGTCTCATTCTTGACCTGCTTGAGCACCAATTCCAACTCCTCTTGATTGTCATTTTTCTGTTGCAATTCCGCTGTGTCTGTTCGTGTGCATGACTGTACCTCTTACGCGATGTTGAATTGTAGTTTATACAAGGACTTGGTTGGTATCTGCATCATTACCAACTGTATTTGGGACAAATCCTTAAAGGGTGATTGACCCAAAATTTCATCCATGTGCAACATGTTGGGTGTGACATAAAATGTTGAGCTCGGTTCTGTTGTTGTCTAGATACTATCCTGCTCACTCGATCCAGCCTTGACTCATGTATGTGATTCTACTGGGATTGATTATACTCCTCTATTGAACCTTTGTGTTTAACTAATTTTCTCGAGGAGTTACCTCATGTATACCACTCATCCTACATCCAATCCCTTTGGCGCTGAGCTTCGTCAAAATATTTCTTTGTTTGATCCTAGACCATCTGGGCCACGAGGTCTGTGTCGTCTTCCATGATCATATATTCTAGTGGTGTCTTATGCTCCTTATTTTTCTTGCATGCACCACCCATTTGTATAATTGGCCTCTTGGTCTGGCCTTTCTCCTACTGAGTAGCACTTGATGTGGTCCCCTTTGTTGTCTCAGTCTATTTTTCTTGTTCCCATGGCGCCTAGGTGTTGTTCTTCTTCCTCACCTGAGCGCCTTTCTTGGACATGCCCCTTTCTT
This sequence comes from Picea engelmannii, assembly GCA_009831015.1. NCBI lineage: Eukaryota > Viridiplantae > Streptophyta > Pinopsida > Pinales > Pinaceae > Picea > Picea engelmannii. The sequence goes on from ML842736.1 coordinate 8,478, forward strand.
CTCTTTCATCGGGATCTGACCTGTCCTTGGATTCTTGGGCACCATTTTCTCTTCTGCAAGTGTTTGTTCCTGCCCTGCCTCTGCCTCCCTATCTACAAGCATCTCTTGATTCAGGACTAGAATCCTCTAGTCATCATTCCAATCCTTGATGGCCATTTCTATGTTCTCTTCCTTGACGCAGTACCACAGTTGTAGCCATTGGTTGTCAAGATTTTTTTGTTCTTGGATCCACAATATTGTATGCCTGGTAACTTTTAAATTGGCTATGCCCTGATACTGTGAGACCACCTCTGGTGTAATCCACCAAGTGTTGGCGATGCTTTCCTACAGGTCATTGTAATATCCTTCGAACATGCTTTCATTCTCCCTTTTGTTCTTGGGGTCTGGAGTGCACCCCAATGATAGGTATCACACTACATGGAAAGGATTAGATCTTGTGAAAAATAATGAATACTTAGGTTCCTTCCATATGACCAAGGTGATCAGGATGAGTAGCCATGAATAATGAAATTTTGTCCCATTTCTTGCGTGTCCTTGTATTCTTCCGGGAACAAATTCAACAAGTATGGGGCCCAGCTGAGTGTGGTTCCCTCTGCACATTGTGCTGCAGCTACAAAAACCCTGAGAGGGACTTCCTCCTTACAACATTTCCTGAGTAACTTGCACGCCATGATTTGTGTGGCCATTCTTGTCATTGAGTCACTAATACGCTTGATTATGATTCTGCGTGACCCTCTTTCTGTACCATACTTCTTCTTCATTTCCTCAGCTAGTTCCTTCTCCTTCGTCTTTTTATCAAGGAATTACACGGGTGTCTCCCCCTGTGTTGGTAGCCCTGTGATGTATGCAATGAGATCCACGTCTATTGAGACGATCTGTTCCAGCCACTGGTATCCTTTGTGAGTGACTTCCATTAGCTACGTGATGCAGTTATTTTCCTCTCGGCCCCTCCCAAAGTGTGGGATGTCCAATAGGCCTATAATCCAAGTTTTGGCTAGTCCGACTACCCATTGGATTGGTTGGTTAATTGGTTCACCAAAGGGTCCTATACCCACAGTTTCTAGGTAAAATTTCTTGCAAAAATATGGGAACTTTTCTGTGTTCGTCACATCATGGTCTAAGTACCACAATTTCTCCACGTGGTCTGACATGTTTCCTGCGACATGCACGCCATCCAAAATGTGCAGCAAGGCTATGGTTTTGGTGGACTTCTTGCATGATGATCGTGGTACTAGTTGCTTTCCCTTGTGTTGTGTTGGATGACTCAAAGTTCCAGCCTCCATTGGTATTTTTTCTACATACTCCTCTGCTCGGTCGATGACATCTTCCACTATTCCCTCTTGTGGTTGTTCTGGCGTGGTTGTGTGTGACCTTTCTGGCGTGGTCGTTTCTGACTAGTTCGGGACCATCCCATTGACTCTTGGGGCTTCTTCAAGGTTTTCGAGGTGTGAATTATTTCTTGCGTCCTCAGCCTACTAGCCCTATCATATTTTTGGCATATCAATGTCCATGCCCACTGGTGTTGTCTATTGGGTTTCCTCCACCACTAGTGTGGGCCTTCCTGGTTTCATGTTGGGTGACAAGATTTCATCCAAGTTGATGACTTCTGGAGGCTGAGGTAGTCATTGTTTGCTTCCCTGTGGCTGCGGTGGTGGTCTGACGTTGCTTCGAGGTCATATTCAAGTCTAGATCGACTCTCCTAGTTTGGGTGGTGCCATGGTGGTAAGGATGTTTTCCGCCAAGCTTAGTTGGCTTTGTAACCTTTGCAAACTCGCTCTCTTCTCTGTATACTCTGTCGCTCTATGATTTTCTCAATTTCAAAATAACCTTCCCAATCTCGCATACTGGCTTATATAGGAATCATGTGAAGCTTCTTGGAGATGTTAACCAAATTGTGTTTTAATTGAACTAGAACTTCCTGCGTACTTTCCATTGAATTCCCTTTCCATCTCCATTTGGCGCGATTAATGTGGCATCTTGTCACTTGTTCTTGTCATTCAATTTTGATAGTTGTCGTTCGTTGGCACTCATTTGTCATACCTGCCTTTTCTATTGTTTCTGTTGTTTCCACCTTTTAGTGACCGCTGGTTCTTTCTCCATCTTGCTATCATTTCTGAGTGCATTCACTCATTCTCTTTTCGGTGCACTATGCCTTTGTTGCTGTCTTTTGAAGTCTAGTGTGGTAACCCCTCTATTTTTTTTTTCAAGTGCTGGGAGATCGAATGTCCCTATACAGCTTCAATCTACTCCTATTGGTCATCCCTCTAAGTTCTGTTCCTCCTAAATCCTTCAACTGTACAGCTCCCCCATTTGTGAAATTCTTTACTTCATATGGTCCTAGCCAATTTATTTTGAATTTTCCTGGGTGCTGAAGAGATTTACTATTATACACCAAGACTAAGTCTCCTTCCTTGAAATCCCTCCTATTTATTTTTCTATCATGCCAATATTTTTCCATTTCTTTCTGTACTTCTTGGTGAAATCTTGATAGAATCCTATCTTCCTCCATGATCATCAGTTGATTTAGACTTTCTTGTATTGTGCCTCACTCTTTCATGTTTGTAATTGCTTCTATGCATAGACTGGGTACCAAAAATTCTAATGGCACCACTGCTTCTTCTCCATACACCAATCTGAACGGTGTCTTCCCTGTCAACTTTTTGCATGGGTCCTATACGCCCACATTACTGCTGGTATCTTCAAATCACAATCGTCCCTATTAATATTGTAGATCATTGTCAATGGATTCTTGAGGATTTTGTTAAAGGCTTCCACTGTTCCATTTGCTTGAGGACGATATGGTGTACTCTTTTGATGATGAACTTCAAACTCCTCAATTGTAACCTTAATAGTGTTTTTAATGAAGTGAGTTCCTTGGTCACTCATAAAAATACTTGGGAAGCCAAATCTAGTGATCACTTGCTCAAACAGGAAGTGTGATGTTGTCTCTGCACTACAATATTTTACTGGTGTTGCTTCTGCCCATCTTGTTAAGTATTCCATCGTAGTGATAATGTACCTCACTCCTGAACTTTTGTTGGTGGGTTAATTGGTCCAACAAAATATATTTCCCATTTGTCGAATACTTACAAGGTTACTTGTGATCTTAGGGGTATATTTTCCCTTCTATTTGGTTTATCAACCCTCTGACATACATCGTATTTCTGGCAGTATTCCTTTGAGTCTTTGTGAATAGTTGGCCACCATAGTCCTGCGTGCAATACCTTATGTGCGGTAGATTTGCTGCATAATGTCCTCTTGTTATTCCCTCACAGGATTCTGCTAAGATCCTTGGTCTTTAATGCTCTAGCACACATCTTCTCAAGATGTTAACTGCACCCATTTTTTATAAGTGTCTTGCAATCAATTGCTAGTATGCAAACCTTGACTACCAGGTTTTTCTTCTACGTCGTGTTGAATTCTGGTGGTGCAGTCCCTATACTCAAGTACTGGATGATGTATGTGAAGTATTCATTGGCTATTTGGACTGAAAATAGTTGTGAGTCGAGAAATTTGTAATCTAGATTTGTAGGTTCCTCCCCATTTGTGATCCTTGACAGGTGATCAGGTCCTGCATTCAACTTTCCTGGTTTGACTATCACTTCAAAGACAAATTCCTGAAACAAAAATAACCATCTACAAATTTTTCCCCCCAACACTGGCTTATTGACGAGGTATTTAAGCGATGAATGGTCTATGAACATCTTGAAATGTTTCCCCAATAAATAATTCCTAGATTTCTGAAGCGCATAGACCATCGTTAAGCCTTCCTTTTCTATGGTATTATATTTTTTCTCTGATTCTGACATTTTTATGCTAGCAAAAGCTATAGGATGGTCCAATTCTCCTGCTCCTAGTTGCGCCAGAATAGCTCCAAGTGCTATGGCTGATGCATCTACATGTACATGGAATTTATTTTCCCAATAAGGGAATACCAGTATTGGTGTGGTTACCATCTTTTCTTTCAGGGTATCCAATCCGCACTAATAGTCCTCATCCCACTGAAACTTGCTTTCTTTTCTTAGCAATTTCTCCATTGGCGTAGTGATCTGTGCATACCCCTTTATAAATTTCCTGTAGTATCCTATGTGTCCCAATGTCGCTCTCAATTGGTGGACTATTTTTGGTGGTGGTAGGTTAAAAATTACTGTAATCTTGGCAGTATCTACTAACAATCCTTGCTTGCATACTATATGGCACAATAGTATTCCAAAAGGTGTTCCGAAGATGCACTTTTTGATATTTAACGATATCTGAGAGTGCCTGCATATTTCTAACATCAGTCAAAAGACCTCTACATGGTATTTCAACAGACTATAGACTGTCCAATCATCCAAATATACCTCTAGAAACTGATGGGTGAATTCTTTGAAAGCAGCTCTGACTACTATGGAAAATATTGTTGGTGCATTCTTTAGTCCAAACGACATGATTATATACTAGTAGGATCCCCATTCCATGGAAAAAGTGGTCTTGTATCTATCTTCTAGTGCTATCTTGATATGATGGTATTCTGAGAATCTATCGATGAATGAATAAGCTTCTTTTCCTCCTACGTTATCCAACACTTCATATGTGAAAGGAGTAGGGAACGGGTCATTTAGGCACGCAACATTCAACTTCCTCAAGTCGACAGATATTCTTACCCCACCTTGTTTCTTCTCCTGAAATACCATCAAGCTTACCCATTCAGATTCCTCTACAGGTTCTATGATTCCAACCTCCAACATCCTATCGATCTCGACTTTGAATTTTTTCTTATATGTGGGGTTTATTCTATATGGTCATTATCTGATCGGTATTTCTTCAGCTCTGAGTGGTATCTTCATTTCTCCTAGCTCTCCCACTATGCCTTTCATTTCTATGAATGTCATTGGGAGCAGGTTGTTGTACTCATGCATTAACTCTAGTATGATTTCCACTATTTTCTCATCCCAGTAGTCTCCAATGTTGGCCATTTTGGGATTCTCAATTGTCCCAATGTTGAATTTCTTCACCTTGATTGGCACAACAATTACTTGTGATTCCAGAGGCATACCTTCCACTTCTCTTTCACCTTCAACTTCCTCAATCTGAATGTTGCATGGGTCATCTTCATCTGGTGCTTCTTCCTGCACGTGGTAGCATGACAATAGTTATTTTACTGTTTGTCTACTCTGTTGTAGTTATTCTGTTATGAGTTCAAATTTCGTTTCTTTAATTAATATCACTCCTATAATTTTTTTAAGTGTTGCATCTATGTTGGGGTTCTCATTCTCAAATGAGAAAGTGACGATAAATTTTTGTTGTAATATTGTCCAACTTATAGTTTCTCTGCGCAATTCCTGGTCTGTTTACCAATTTGCTGGAATGCCTTCTGATGTGTGGACAAAATGATGGGGCCATTCCTCCAGTGGTGTCATTTTCCATAGTGCTCTTCACTTCTCCAAGTGTTCTATTGGTGCCCCCTGTCTGTCATATTTCTACAGTTGGTTGCTTCTGTTTTCTGCACCAAACATAATGTGCAGTAACAACGTAAATTGGTACCAGTCTTTCATTATTTCTTTGTGTGCACCCCACCATATTGCAGATGTTTCCTTGAGTGCTATATGTAGGACTAAGAGCCTTTGATTTTCTACCACTTCATATTTGTACCGTGTTAAGAATTCGTCTAGGTCATTCACCCCATGGAAGTTGGGAGGTTCCCTTATCTCCATACCTACTCATCTTACTGCGCGGTTTATTCTAGCACATCTTCTTGTGGAGACTTCATGTAAGCTCTGTTGCCAATTTTATAAGATTGTATCTGAGTCTGATGCACATGAGGTGGTACTTCACCAACTGAGTACCCCATCTACAGTTGGTTTCACGTAATCTTCATATCGCGCAGTTGTTCTGTACAACTGGTTCATTTCCTCTAGGTCCAAGCAGGTAGTCACTACAAACCTTTCCCCTTCTGATAGGTCTAATGGCGCAATGACTCTGTATTCTCCTGACTCGAATGTCATCTTCCTCGTATTCAATTTGATTATGGCCTGGTTATCAAATGCTCAGTCTAAGCCAAGAAATGTTGGATAAGGTGTCGTGTCATCCACTATATTGATTACTTCGAAGTTGACTTTAGTCTGTACTCCATCCAGATCTATTGTTACCCCTTTAATCTCCCAATTGGTAGAACTTTGTGTTGATTTGCTAGTTTCATATGAGCGGATGAATATCCTAATGTGGGCTCTCCCATACATTGCCATGTCTTCTTGGGTAACACATTGACTTTGGATCCTAAATCTAGAATAATATCTCCCATGTTAAAATCTCCAATGTTGGCGTTTATCCTGAATTCCCTTCTTGTTCTCCTCCTTGTATGTAGGTGATTGACTGTTTTTTTTCTCTAGCTTCCCTTCTGCTTCTATGCTACATATTTCTAGCATTTTTTGTAATATTTTAACATATGATGGATCATTTAGTAGTTTCACACATGATTGAAAAAATAATTTAATCGTACTTACTTGTCCCAGTGGTTATGTTTCTTCAGTGTGATCCAACGATGCATAAATTTCATACTCTGGTACTTCCCTATTATGTTGTGTAATTGATGTCAATGCAATGTATGGCTTAGTGAATTCTTGTCTAGCTTGCTTGAATATCTCCTTCTCGTTCTGTGCATCAAACTGCTTCCTTGGTTCGGCATTCTTCTTCACCCATTAGTGTTGTGTTGGCTCTTGTCTTACTGCATTGTTTCCTATTTTATCTCCTCCACGTGTAACTATGTTGATGTTTATTCCTTCATCCCTTGCTTCTGTGGAAATATACTAAACATTCTGATTGTTCTGATTCCTCTTTTCCTGGATCTTTCCTAATAGTATCGAACATTATTTTGTTTCATGATCTGATGCGCAACAATACATACAGGTCACTGGTGTAAGTGGGCATTTTCTTGCATAATATCCTGGTTGTTGACAATTGTGGAATACCACTAGTCCTATACCTCTTCCAAAGCCTCCTCTTTCTCTTCCTCCACCTTTGTAGCCAACTCGATCCCCTCGTGATGCATTGTACTGAGGTGCCTGGTTATACTGCGTGGTATTATAGTGTGGCTACATGACATTATACTGTGGATGGAAAGTGTTATATTGTGGTTGCATAGTGTTGTATGGCACTGGTACTTGGTTAAAATAAGGTGTGTATTTCCTAGTCATCATTTCTTCTTGCACCCTATATGCTTTTTATGTTCTTTCCTTCATAAGGTCCATGGTTTTGCAATCTTTGTCATCATGGTCTACTGATTTGAAAAATTTGCAATATGATCTCTTCGGTATTGTCTGATACTTCTGCATCATTGGGTAGTGGTATGGATCATGACCCAATTTCTTATAGATTTCACACCATAGTCCTCCTGTTGGCAATGGGTTTGGAATTCCTACTGCCATGTACTGCGTAAATTTCAAACATTCATTCTTATGGTGTCCTTATGTCCTACATGTGGTATACCAAACAACTTCTTTTTTTTCGTTACCCTTGTTCTGGTTTAGCTGGAACATTAAGTTATTCAGATCCTCCTTCATCTCCTCTATGTCTATATTTGTCTTCTGATATTAGTTTTCTTCCATTTGTAGGGCTTCCTGTAGAGCCTTTTCCTACATATGAAAATTTTGTTGTCGCAATGGGTATTTCAAGTGTGGTAGCAGTGAGTTGACGAATAGATGCCTATGTTGCATATCTTTCATGACGTATTTTATCTTTCCCTTTATTCATTTGAATCTCTGGTCAATCTCCCATACAGACTCTCCTGGTTTCTGTCTAATCTCTATAATCTCGTTCATGTATTGATTCTCTGAACTAGGCTTCTGGAACTCATTTATCAACAATTTCTTGATATCTCCAATCGTACTGGTTTTCCCTGGTGGACTATTTGCAACTAAACTCATGTACCAATCCAGTGTGCAATCTCTTAGCATGATAGCGAACTGTGCTAGTTTGGTGTTCTCATTCGTGATCTATTTCTCTTCCTAAATCTTTTCACAGATAAAAATTTTCTTCTTTGGGTCCTCCGACACCTCTCCTTTGAATTGTTGTAACCTGATGGTGGGATCATGTCCTTCCATCTTGAATGTTGAACTACTACCTCCGCGCGGTGTAGATACTTGAATAATGCTTCCTGAATTGTATCCCTTAGTTGTTGTTCCTTGTGTAGATGTACTTCCTGATGTCTTCCTTCTCTCGAAATTCAGTTGTCTAAATGGTGGTGTTTTTCCTGGTGTATTAGTCGCACATGGTTTTATGGGTTCAATACTGACACTGATATGGATAGGAGTGTTTCCTTCTATTTCCTCTCTTGGACCTCTCATCTTTCTCTCATATGTCATGCATAGGAATTCCTTAATCTTCTCCATAACCCAGAGATCCTCTACCTCCTATTCATTACTTGCCAAGCCTTCCCTCGTGACTACGACTATTTTCTTGGTGTTCACCTTATATTGGTAGGGTACTCCACTACGTGTATTTCCAGCTGTCACCGTGATATGCTTGATATGGTCTTTGTTCATAATAATTGGTTTCAAGGCCTCCTCCGTATTTCCTTTATCCATTTCTCCTTCCATTTCTCTCTCTCCTGCAAGTGCTTCCCCCCTTCCCCCATGTATGCAGGGAAGTTTATTTATCTGACTCCATCATCATTAAACCTTTTTTATATAGTAATATCTTATTGGAAGTATATAACAATCTGATGTACCTTCCTCAAGGTCCCTTCAAGAACTCTTTCTCAGATGCGCTGTACAACTTCGCTGTATCTACTGCAAATTATGTGATAAATCTGGAAACAATGTTGTCTAACTAGAAATCTATTGTGCGCGTAAACTTATTATCAACTTGTTGTAACTTCGTGATCTCTTCAGGATTCCACTCTATCTTTTTTATCTGATTGTTAGGGTGGTTGTCTTTCAATATTTTTATCCGCTATTGTAATACATGTGGGAAATCACAGAAAAATACTTCATGAAAGTCACTGAATACGTACATCTCCAGGTATTTGAGCGGTGTTAACTTCGGATTTCTGTTATCTTTCTATGCAAAATATAGCTTCTTTGTCTTCAACTAGCTCTCTATCTTTGTGTTCATTGGATTCCATGGTCTCAACATCCCCTTTCAGATTCTCATTCTCTCAACGACTCGTTGTCCGATTTGACATTCTTTTGACGTATATTCACCAAATCTCACATACTCAGTCCCATTTTCTTCCACACAACCGAAAACAGAACCATTTGTTGGTTTGGTATCTACTATTCTATTGGTCTTGAGGATTCTTTATGGGGTATTTTGATTCTAATTGGCCATCACAGATTGACCCTAGTTCATATTTAATAAGCTTCCCAACAAAAGACCTTTAAAACTATCAGACCCTCTAGTAAACCAGAAGGAAATGAAACACACAGAGTGTATTGTGTCTCACCCGAGAAATCTCTATGTTTGGCTGCAATACTCAGGTGTTTGCAACCTGAGACTGAGCGAGATCTGTGGTTGTGCATCGTAAACTTTATTAATTCAATCTAGCATCTAGTTATAACATTCATTCTATGCATGCATTTGGAATACTAGATCTACTTAGTTGCTTCATTTATCTAACATTCATCAACTAATCATACATAAGTATGCATACATATATTCACACAACAAAGGATTTGTCGTGGTTCACCCCCTCCTAGTCTACGTCCACAAAGATGTGTCTCTCAAGATTTTATTATAGTTCATAAAAATATCACACTGTGTGTGGTTACAATCTTAGTTCTCCCCCTTTTACACAGGATCCTCGATCTCTTCAAGTCTGACTAGATCTCACCAAGCTCATCAGCCTGCGATATAACCCTCAGGATCGAGTCGCTCAATCCTTGCCTAGATCACCAACTTAATGACTCATATAGTTCTTACAACTCTCTCTCTCTCTATGTTGTATCCCTTTCTCCTCTAAGTACTACTTATTTATACCCTTGGCTCACCCGCCATTACAATACATTACAAAAACCCTAACCCTAGTGTCGTTAGGTCTTCCTTGCATGCACGCTTCTCCTGCTTCTCTTACATGTGTTGCGTTTCCTTCCAAATGTATTTTCCCTATTGCATGATTTTCCTCCAAAATGAAAGCCAGGTATACTTGAAAAATCAAGTGGAGGAAACCTTTCAGCCACTGTATCAACATTTTATTTTTCCATTAAAACATAGTTGAGTCTCTAGTGGGATCACAGTGAATAAGGGAGTAATAGGATTTTGTTATAACCCTAATTTGCACCAAACATGCTGACCTGGAATCAAGACATCTCGAATTCCTTCTTTTCCAAAACACTGTTGAACAACTCTTCTTAAAAACACCTTTTATAAAGGCCCACATGCCCTGCTCCATTACTGCACGCATGTACATGCTAGATGAACCAAGACAACCCGCGTGTACCTACAAAAGCATGAAAAAAGGAAATTTGTTGACGGAACACACAGCTTTGGGTGAGTTAACTAAACCTTTCGGCCATGCATGGCTGAGGGTTTGACCAAATACCTAGCTTCTTCTAGCCTATAAAAGTAGGGTTAGGGGTCCCATTTGGAAGAGGAGAATCATAGTAAAGAAACTATACCCAATTGCGCATTCCCTTTGTCCCAACCCTTTAGCCATCCTTGTGCAAAGAGAAATATAGAGCAAAGAAGTTGGAGGACAGAGGAAGAGGAGCCCAGGACCAATTTCGTGGAGCAGTGGTTGGCTTCATCATTGTAAGTTGATTTCTTGAAGTTAATAATAAAGAAGTACTTTTCCCATCCCACAATATGAGGTTTTCATGGTTTATTGCATACATATTAGTTGAATCTCTAACCCATTAATCTATAGATCAAATGAATTTGGAGTTCTTTGTTTTTCTTGTGTGAATGCAGGTCATCCTTGGGAGGAGAGTTGTAGTCAAAGAGTGATCAAGCGTGAAGAAGGATCGATATCAAATGCCCACAATAAGGCATGCTCACTTGATCTTCTTAACTACGTATTTGCTTAAGAATAATGGGGATTAGGTCCAGGACGATGGTAGAAAGTAGGAATATTTAGGTCTTTTTTGCATGCATAATAAAACCCTAAGTGCTATTCTGTAGAGGGATTTCCCACTCACAATAGAAATGGCGACCATACTGGGGATTATCTAGGGTTTCTGGGAATATTGTTTGGGTATTTTTAGGAACTAGTTTTATTTCTTGTTTTTAAAGTTTCTACAAAAGTCTAAGCTAACAGAGATTTTGGTCTTCCATACCAGTTATCTCTGTTTCTTTGCTTGACTGTATTTTTTTTTTCGAGACCCACAGAGGTACATGCAGCCTGTATAAGGTCTGCACGCGTGTACCCGTGCCCTACATTCTCACAGCCCGCGTGTACACGCTAGCTGAGGAAGTGTCAGTCGCGTGTATGATTCCATAAAATTTATTTTAGAGAGGAATTCATCCTCTTCCCTGTCAATATTAGTCCTTTTCAAGGGTTTTCTGGAACTCTTTCTAGTCTTTGTTGTTTTCAGTCTATAGCTTAGGTTTCACTTCAGATTGGTTTGTTCTATGAAGTTTTCCTTGAATTGTTTTCTTTTTTTTGTTAAAGTAAGTGTCTGAGTCTTTAAGAGATCTTGGTTCTCAATATCAGTGGTCTCTTTCTGGGATGGATTGATTTTCCTTTCATTTTTCTCATAGTTTGAGAGATATACACGGCCTGTATAAGGCCAACATGCATGTACATGTGCTCTGAATTTACACAGCTCGTGTGCACACGCTTGTTGTTGAACTGTCAGCAGTGTGCTTATGGAGAACATTTTTTTTGAAGTTGAGGAAGTCGTCCCTTCCTTTGATAAGATTTATACCTCTCAAGTTTTTGGGTATCTATCATAGTAGTCAGTAACTTAGGCTTGATCACAACAATAGCTTTCTTTTTTCATTTAGAAGTTTTCCTCAAAATTTTTCTTTTATAGGGATTTAATACAAGTGTGAGAGTCCAATTTTAATTTGCTTGTGTGTGATTTTTAAGGTGACTCTTTGCGATCTACGCTTAGTCCAGAAGTTTTCTTGGTTTTGACTTGTTGATATTTTTCGTTTTTGCTTTGTGAGCATTCAAATAAAATAAAAAAATCTTTTATTTCTTTGTTTGGTTAAAAAGTGTTGTTTTTCATTAGTAACCAGGGAAAAGTCTTTTCTTTCATAAGTTCTTGATGGCTTACTTAGATCATAAGTATCTCGTAGTTGAGTGAAATCATTCTTTGAGTTTGTTGTTTAAAGATCTTAGGAAATTTTTAAGTTTGAAAAGTTGTTTAAGATTTGAGTTAAGTGAAGGTATTTTGTTTCCAACTTTCTATTTATTTTTTCTTTCATCTTTCAAACATCACTAGTTTCACTTTCATAACCTTTGACTTAATACAAGCCATAAAAATTAATGCTAAATCTAAAATTCATTAGACTTTTTATGTTTGTAGGGTCAACCAACTAGTTTAGGATTAGGGCCTTGAATTGGGTTGGAGAGGAAACTCTTCAAGGCCATTAAAATCAAACACTGGAGTCTGAGTTAGGGAGTGTCAAAGTCCAGTATATTGAAAGTTATCAGGGACCCCCCTCTAACACAGGGGATAAACACGAGGTCGCATGTGGAAAGGTAGCGGAGATAACCCCTCCAATGTTGGACCAATCGTAGTGGAGAACACATATATAGGGCTTGTCTTGGGATTTCGTCGATTGCATTTTCCACGGAGCTTCGTGGGTCTCGAATCCATTCGAGGTCCTCAGTTTTCTTCCAGACCACTTGCTTTTGAAACCCTTGACAATTTTCAGGCTTGATACCCTGCTCATTGTGGTCTACTCGAATTTCGACCATACCCGCCTCGTGACTGTTCGCGTGCTGGCAACCTAGTTGCCTATCTTTTTAGAGACATAGACAAGTGAATGCGGGGGTATATCATGGTACCTAAGATAGAAATCGGGCCATGCTTTGCAGAGTATACATGGAGGGTGCTTCTGTGTTCAAGTTTCACTTTCACCGGTAAGTTGATCTAGTGTTGGTTGTTGTAACTGTTCTTCCAATTAGTTTAGTGTTTGCTTGTTTTATCTTGTAGGGAATTTTTTAGTGTGTGTTGTTTTTTGAACGAATAGAAATCCGTAAGGTGTATTTGATATTCTCACACAGTGGAGGATCATGAGCTCCACTGGTCATGAAGGCTTCTGGGCCTGTCACCAGTTACAGTGGATCCGCCCCTGCCACCACTAAGGCAAAAGCTAGACCAACAAGGGTATTTTGAAGCGACCGGGTCACAAGAAGTTGTGCCTGACCAACATCTGGAGGAAACGACCGTTTTAGACTTTGGAGTGAAATCTCTTGGTCCACCTGAAACTCCAACTACTGATATTTCGTCACCCATCATCATACCGATTCACCATTATGAGTGCCAGACAGTGTCACACGTAAAAATGGAAACAAATGCTATCACTCCTTCTGGGAATTATTCAATTCCCACTACGGGTGTCACCACAGGAGAGTTTCTACCTCCTAACCCACTCTCACTGGTCCAAGCCACCATGGTCTTGACCACCTCTACCTCGCACTGTGGTCTAATCCTATCTATGGCGACGACCACAACCCCTTTCATACCAAGTGCGACGAGCCCTCCGTTCTCATACAGGATGCCTAGCTCAGAAACAAGTCTTGTACTTTCCTACTCCACTTCATAGACTTTAGGTCTAGGGGAAGGGATCTCTAACACTCCTCTGCAAGGCCACATGGGGGGCACTTCATCTCCTTTTAACGCTTTCCCTTACGGGGGAGGTCATATACCTCCTTCGTCCCCTTCGCTCAGTGGCACAGACCAGCCATCCGTCGGGCCAGTTGCACACCATAGTTTATTTGGAGCAGGGAATCAATAAACACCTTCGCATAATATGTCGGTAGGTTCGACACTATTTTCTTTGTTCGGTGCATTTGGTAAAAATGCCTTCTCATCAATTTCTTTCCCGATTGGGGGAAATCCCAGTTTCGGACAACCTATTCCTATGCAGGGTACTATTCCTACACAGGGGGCAAACCCAGGAACTTCTTCTGCATAAGGGCCTTGGAATTCTTGGCAAGGATCTGTTCCCTCATCAAGAATGCTGATATGGGGAAATTATTTTCACAACCAATGGAACCCCGGACAAGGTACTATTCTTATCGCCATGAGATCAGCATGGGGAAACCCTTCCCAAAGTCCTCCGAATATAATGCACACCCAACTATCTACATCCTATTTTGGGAATCATCCGATGATGTCTACTCACACACAGAATCCATACGCTGGTCATGGCCATGGTTTTTAACATAAGCCAGGCCAGTAGCCAAACTTTTCCTGGCAACCTGGTGCCAGTCAAACTCTAGGTCCCTTTTTCCCAGGTTATCACCAACAACCTAAACTATCTTTCCTGGCCACCTTGCATTTTCCAGACTTGACAAGGTTGTTGAATGACCCTATCTGTCACGATCTGTGTTGGCCCCCTATGCCAATGAAGTTTCCTTCAGACATACCAAAGTTTGAAGCCAAGCCTAACGAAGATCCAAGAAATGTGACCACCTTCCATCTTTGGTGCTCATCTAACTCATTGAGAGACAACTCCGTACAACTGCGATTGTTTCAATGTACTCTCATAGGGAGTGCCACAAAATGGTACATTGAGCTCGACCGATCAAGATACTCTTCCTTTGACGAATTGGCAATGGCTTTCCTAAACCATTTCCAATTACCTGTGAGATATGACGTTGGCACATAATTGTTGGCCAATTTCGCACAGACAAAAGTGTACCATATTTCTGATCACATCCGAGAATGGAGAGACCAAAAGAGTTTAGTTAAGGTGCCAGTCCCACCAGCAGTCCTGCTCGAGTGGTTCCTCAATTCTTTGGTCCCAGAGTTATCCAAAGACATCACGACATCGAGAGTGTTTTTCGAAGAAGACGCCATCATGAGAGCTCAAGATCTTGAGCTAATCTATTCTCAGTTCGATTTATTATATGAGATCTTGCCAGACATGCCACGCTCAATACTTGATAAAACCAGATAGAGAGATGGACCACATGATGATGGTATTGTTGGTTCAGCACAAGCAAATCCCATTGAGCAACTGATGAAGAAATTGCAACAATTGTCTATACAACACACAACGTCCAACCAAACTACTGTTTTGGTTGCTCCCCTACTAAAATGTCGGATGTACACACAGTGCAATCGACAAATCCAAAGGCCACCCAACAGCCTGAAGGAAAGAAAAAACAACGAAAGAAGGGTAAGGGGGATAAGAAACCCACTAATAATGCTGGCAGGGGCAACACTGAGAAACAAAAAGTGAGGTATCCATGTAACTTGTGCGCAGAAGACTGCCCAACCCACCAATGTCCTCGTCTTGCAGAGGCCCAAAAGTTTGTGACACAACAACAACCTGATGTGTTAACCAATCCATTTTAGCATGGGAAAAACCTAACCCAAGCCTCTACAAGTGAGGAAGGGGGCAGTCAAGGACCCTCTTTGTCTTCGAACAATCCCGCATTCACGAATGTGTATATGATGAAGTGTGATGCTTTTATATCAACTAGAGCACATGAATACAATAAACCAAGCACTTCTCAGAAGGGAAAAGAAGTTGAACTCCCATCTCTTCCTCTACAGATTGAGAATACTTTGGGTGAAACAATGACACGCATCCCAAAAGGCGTGTTCAAAAAATATTCTCACAACCCAAACGCAAGGGCCTCCCAAACTATTCTGTGGTGGAGGATTTGTCGCAAACCCCTTGTGCGATGTCCTCTTTGGAGGTCCTCCAAAGCTGCCCTTCCCAGAGGAAAGCTTTGTTAATCGTGTTAGGATCTACTGAGACTTGTAATCCAGGTACCATCATGCTGGATATAACCGACTTAAAACCTCATCTGCCTTACAATGTAGCGTTTCAAATAGTAGTGGCTCACCCCACAAAAACTTTTGCTCGAAATATTTTTTGCATGGTGGTTAATGAGGGTGCCTCGACATGCGTTATGTCATTGGCATGTTGGAAGGCCATTGGCCAACCCATTTTGTCTCCGTCAACTACTCTTCTAACTGCTTTTGACAGTCGCTCGTTCCAACCACATGGTATCATTCCCTCTTTCCCCATGAAGTTAGGACGGAAGACCATGTGCGTCAAGGTAGAAGTAGTCGATGCGTCCCTCGACTACAATCTCTTGTTAGGAAGGAGTTGGACTTATGCCATGAAAGTAGTGGTTGCTACAGTTTTTCAGGTCTTGTTGTTTCCACACGAGGACTGGATTGTGACCATTGATCAATTGTCTTTCTTCAGACCTGACCCTTCATTGGGGGTGTCCTTGATCCCGATGATGGATAATCCTCAACCAGACATAGTCAACATAGGGGTTGGTTTGTGCCCATCTTTGATGGGTACCTTCGATTACCTGCCCCCTCAAGGCAATGCAAAGTTCATATCCGACCACCATAAGGTTGATATTTTCCAAGTTTCATCGTTTCGCATGACTTACTTCAACGATCCGTGGATACTTCCTTCCCCATCGGCTACGATGGATGGGACAGGGCACCCGGGCATGTCCATGCCCTTGCTTGCAGCTGAAGTAGCATACTCTTTAGTCCAGCAAGCTTCATCCAACACAGATCCAACTCTTGCACAAGAGTTAGATCCGCTTCTAGAGCCTATTTGGGCTCAACGTTATCTCGCTGGCACCGATTCATTTGACTTAGTCTTTCCCTCTGACGAAGCAGTAATTCAAGCAATGACTAGTCTGGACAAACCCTGGGATGATCTTCATCACAGATCATACTTCCTCCCAGAGTTAAGTAGAATCGAAGCTGGAGAATTCACCTTGACTATGACTGGAGATAGGTCTTGTCCTATTAATTTCTTAGCTACACACGAGGTCTATGCTGAGAGTAATATGGAAACTATTGCTGAAACCATAACGATTAATATCTCTCGAACCCCTGGCATCGTGGATAATGTTTTCATGGGAGCTGACTACTCCCCTAGAGAGATTCAAATCTACACAGATCTATTTAAAGAATTATGCGACGGTTTTCACTGGTCTTATGAGGAAATGCCAGACATCGATCAAAAAATAGTCGAACATGAAATCACAACTTATCCAGATGCCAAGCCTGTTCAGTAGAAGCTTCATCCAGTTAATCTTAAGAAAGCAGCAGCCATTAAGGTGGAAGTTGAGAAACTGCTAAAAGATGGTTTTATCTATCCTATCCATTTGACCCAATGGGTGTCAAATCCTATGATGGTCAATAAGAAACAAGGCACGATTCATGTATTTACAAACTTCCGTGATTTGAACAAGGCCTGTCCAAAAGATAATTTTCCCACACCATTCATCGACCAAATAATTGATGAATGTGCTAGTTGCGAGGCCTTCTCTTTCATGGACACTTTTTCAGGATATAATCAAATACAAATCAAACCCGAGGACCAACACAAAACAACATTCATTTGTTCATGGGGTACAATCGCGTATCATAAGATTCCCTTTGGTCTCAACAATGCTGGTGTGACCTTTCAGCGAGCCATGTCTTTTTCTTTCCATGACCTCAAGCATATAGTCGAGGCCTATTTAGATGATTTAGCATCTTGATCTCACAAAATAAGGGATCATCCCACACACCTACGAATTATCTTTGAGCATTGTCTCTACTTCCAGATTCGCTTGAATCCAAACAAGTGTAGCTTTTGTGTAATATCAGGACATTTGTTAGGTTTCATAGTGTCAACAACAGGGATCATGGTCGATCCTCTCAAGGTTGACGCAATAATTCAGTTTCCTCCCCCACGGACAATCCTTCAACTTCAGAGTCTACAGGGCAAGGCAAATTTTTTAAGATGTTTCATTGCCAACTATGCCGAGATCACAAAGGGATTTATGTGATTACTGAAGAAAGACGTTCCTTTTTATTGGGACGATGCCGCTCAATGCTCTTTCAAAGCATTGAAACATGCCCTCACAACTGCCCCTCTACTTCGGCCACCTAACTATAACAATGATTTCTTATTATACCTGGCTGCAACAGAGTCAACCATCAGCATGGTCTTAGTTCAGGAAGATGACTTGTTCTCAGAATATGTGATCTATTACCTAAGCCGAGGCCTCGTAGGACCAGAACTCAATTATTCTCATGTCAAAAAACTTGCATTGGCAACAATCCATGATGTTCAATGGTTCCGTCATTATGTTATGTTTCACAAGACCACCGTCATTGCTGTCGTAAATTCGTTTCAGTACATGTTGACACGACGGGTAATAGACAGAAAGATCAATAGATGGATAGTATTCCTCTAGGAATTTGACTTAGATATTGCTTTAGCAAAACCCAAAAATTCATTGGTCTTCGCAGAACTTATTTCAAAACTTTCGGTTGAGTCAAGTGATGTTGTGCCCGAAGAATCGCCTATCAAAGGAGATATGTTTTTTATCACATCTTTGGATCCCTGGTATGGAGATATACTTATCTATCTCTAGAATTTCAAGTGCCCCACCTCTGTTTCTCGTGATGAGCATCGGCGTATACGCCATCAAGCTAAGAATTATCTCATACTCGATGATACATTGTATGGAACAGGTGTAGACTGTGTCTTGCGCCGATGTCTCACTCATGAAGAAGCAGTTATCGTGCTTAATGATTTCCATACTGGAGCCTGTGGCAGTCATTTGTCTGGGTTGGCAACAACCCAAAAGATTTTATGAGTAGGTTACTGTTGGCCAACACTAATCAAAGATTGTATCAAATAAATCAAGAAGTGCCACCCATGCCAGATATTATCTCAGAAGATGAGGGCACATCCTTCTCCCATGTTTCCTATCATCATAGTTGGTCCCTTCATAAAGTGGTGGATTGATTACACTACATGCAACCCTCCTTCAGCAAGGGGGAACCGTTATATCATTGTAGCCGTAGACTACTTCACAAAGTGGGTGGAAGCTATGCCGATGTTTAAAGATGATGGAGAGACTACGACTCTCTTTTTATTCAACCAGATAATAGCAAGGTTCGGCGTCTGTTGACAGCCAATTCACATTTTTCCATTGTCTTATAAGCTGCCTACACCAATGTTTTGCAAACATCAATTCTCGTCGCAATTTTCAAATAAACGACACTTTTAGTTTTTGCGACACTTGCACATCTACCTTCGTTTTGTTTTCATGACTCCGAGCATGAAAACTTAGTCTTTCGAAGTCACATTAAAAACATTGTTTTTTATTCTTCTTGATGATATGCCCATTGCGCTTACTTTTCACTTATCATTACGCAATTGGTAAAGCCTTTTTGATCTGTACTCGTTGGCCATTCTCGGATTGATTGTGTGACTTTGTTTCCTTGAAGGTGTTATGCATTGGTATTGGATTTATATGTTCTTTGGTTTGATCTATTTGACCAACGTTTTCATAAAAGATACATAGGTGTTGTGGTAAAATCTTTCATAATTATCTTTTAATATGATACCTATGTTCCTGTTTTCATAACTATTGGCATGTTGATTATATGTTACAATACATTGGCACATGGTTAAACCTTTGATGTATTTCATTTGATATCACACCTAGCTCAAAACTGCATTGGTGCATAGGTTAAACTCTTGACATGAATTGTTATAATACATTGTCACATGGTTAAAACATTGGTATTGGTTTCAATTTGAATGTTGGTGTTTGAAAACTATGGCATAACGTTGATTGCGTGTGTTGGTTTATACATTTACTATTGGGTTCATTGGTTGGGAAAATGACATGATTGGTGAACTATAGTATAGTGAGGTTGAACAACTACGAATTCCAGTGGTGGTACTATTGGAAATAACTATTATGCATGGCTAGCAAATAACTCCACTACCCTCGCACACTTTGGCATTAATGCCTGCCTCCTAACCAGGTTACCTCTGTCGATTTTTGGGCAAATCTATGAGTTTTGAGTCCTGTGTATACCTTGACCAAACCCTACCCAAACCCCTGTCCACTATATGTTCTCTCCTAGATCCTGATGGGCGAATTGAACCCCCATGGTGTTCAGAGTTGGCTTTGGTTTCATTTTTTCCAGAGAAGATTGCTTAAGACTGCCCCCACAATTGCCCCCAGATTTACGTTTTTGCGTGAGTGATTCTGGGAAAACGGTTTTGAATTAGATCAAACCATTGAAAACCTAAAACCATTTTTATCCCCTTTACCTTCATCATGAGCGGTTTCCTCAGAAATTGAGTTGTTACAGAGATCTAGCTCATGTTTTTCAGGTCGATTTTTCATATCCTCTCTGTGGCTGTAAGGTGCGTTTTGGATCTGTATGCATTTTCCAGAATGCTTATCACTTCTCCAGATCTGTTCTTTAGAACTCCCTCTTACCTGTCTAGCATCTCACGCTCTTGAACCCTTGATCAATCCTCCCAGGTATGGATTTTGATATCATTTTTAATTTTGAATTCTCTCATTCAAATGCCTCTGTCATTCGGTATTCATCCTGTACATTGTTTCGCTTTGCTAAAAATAAATGGAATTTCATTTTGATATGTGATTTGATCATTCCCAATATAGCCATCGATAGATTTTTATTCGATTTGAATGATTTTCATTTGGATTTGATTTGTTGGTTTGCCTAATTGAGTTAACGAAATCAGTAGTGTTTGTTTTTTATTGGATCTTGTTTATATCGGATCTGAACAAGAGATTTATGTGCTAAAATCAGAACACAGCTGTGTATTAGATTGATACGATTTTGTTGTTGTTAGATCCTCTCTATTTTGACTTAGTTCAATTTATTTCTTATGGATGGATTTTCAAACGATTCCTTATGCTTGAATTTGTATACTCCTGTACGTATGCAATGCATCCATATTAGTGATTGGCCTGATAAATATAATGAAATCTATTAAACCAACAAAATAGCTCTGTTAGTTTTTGGATTTTAAAACGATTTTCCTGATATCTGAAGCAACAAAAGCGGTTGGTGTTGATTTCAATTGGTTAAAAAACAATTTCATTACTGTTCAATTATCCAAAACAATGTTGTATACCCGAATTAGTGAAAAAAAATTAAACAGAGCATATCTATTTCTGTTATCATTTGATTATGTTTGATTTCGAATGGTATAACAAACTCAAATTAAATAATTCATTTTCAAGTGGCTATTGGATGTCAATTAAATGGAATTCTTTTAAAATATTTTCAATTAATTTCAATTCTGATTCTGTGTCTTATTTAGACTAGCTACAGAATCAGAGGATTATGTAGCTAGGTCTATAGATTTAGATTTTCATTATTTTATTTAACAAATATCATTCTAACTTGTTTGTTTCTGGTCCTTTTCAAGTGAATTCGAATTGCATGGGATTTGATGGACAGTCTAGAGAATATTTGTTGTGTTTAGTTTTATTGTAGTTTCCTAGTTTAGTCAACTTTGGGATATCTTCCCAGATTTATGTAAATAGTTTGATAACTTCCACAGGGAGGTT
>ML842736.1:46965-69186 GCA_009831015.1 Picea engelmannii
CTGACTCACTCGGGAGTTGGAGAGCACTCGAGGATTCTTGAGAGGCACACAGACCGCCCTTCAAGAATCAGAGTCTATATTAGATGGGTCTCTTGAGGAGATTCGTCAAAGATCCACTTCATCTGTCTTAGTGGACAGTCAGATGTATCAGTCAGTCACATTGACAGAGGATGTTGATGATCTAGCAGAGGAGAACCAGTTTATTGGGGACACTTCCATTTGTGTCTTGGGAGTGGTTGATCTCCATATAGAGATTGATCCAGCTATACACCCAGGATTTGTGATGCAGCATGAGTTTGCAGGAGATGACATGAGTATGCTGGAGCATACCGTGATGAGTGATAGCTCACAGAGAGATGTCGAGGTGTATGGTGGTATTCAGAGTGGTATAGTGCCTTGCAGGGACGAGACACACTCTGCGGAGTATGTAGATGCCACTCCTCTGCAACAACACATAGTTGTGGGAGATCACCTTCACCATTTCAGCAGTTGCATGGTAGATGAGAGATGGAGGTTGGTTGACCAGCAGTTGGAGGGGTTACTTCTGGTTGTACTGGATGGTTGGGACTCGGTGATGACCATAGGAGAGCATCTTTCATGGATACCGATGAATGAGCTTCTGGTCAAATCCTTAGGATTGACCAAAGCATGTGACGCCTTCCAGTCTTACAGTCAACTGCAGATATGTTTGTTATCCTTTTTCGACACATTTGTCACTGACATTAGCATGAGAAGGATAGAAGATCAGCATAGAGGGCTCATGACAGTGATCAGTCTCACACAGGAGCAGTTAGAGGAGGCTGGAAGTGAGAAACTTCCAACTTTACCATGGGATCCAGGGGTTCATTTGGTTAGCAGGATTTCTAACTACATGATGATCCAAGATGCACCAGAGAGTCACACACTCCACCTTGGGTTGGGTTAGAGTGGGTCTAAAGGTACTTGTACTATGGGGCGAGACCTTTTCTTCCATTTGATCATCATGATAAGGCATGGAGATGTTTGGATAGGTACTTCTTCTACAGAGATGCCTATACAGATACAGTTTCTAGACAACAGGTCCAGTGGTCACAGGTATTTCAGTTTGAGGATCCCAGAGAGGAGGATTCAGGATGTATGTAGGGGGCAGACAATCATGGTTAGAGCAGTGCAGTGTCATCATGAGGATTTGCGATAGAGGTTAGCATGAGACCCAAGGATTACATGATTGAGCAGTTCATTGATTGACAGGGGAGAGTGGACCATTGCAGGGGAAAGTTATTCTAACTTTCCATTGATCTTCAGTGTCGAGAGGAGTGCATCGCTTCCGGGTGCCTCACAGAGGTCTTGCATCACCTCGGTCGGACATCAACATGTGTAGTTGATGGAAGTCATGTGGATCTTGGTAGAGATTTGGAGGATGGACTCATTTCGAGATGAGGCCATGTATCATATGCAGGAGGTTCACAAGGTTGATACCTTTCAGGACTATGCTTCGCAAAGTATTGCAGTTCACTTCCTGATATGGGATCCAGGGGGTGGAGTGCACTATTGTTATTCTTTCAAGGGGTTCTACTGTGTATCCCACAGGTGGACATGGGAACCTGGAATTTTAGTTGAGTGGATCTGGTTATTGCTTGAGCACAAGCAATTTTCTAGCAGGGAGGATTGTAATGTCCCCACTTTGGGACATCATCATAGGGCAGAGACTTATGATGACCAGAGTAGCTAGATGGATGTTATAGTGAGTACAGGGGTATTTAAGAGGCATTGTGGGGTCCAGATGGCATTTATCATGATATTCCATCATTCTGAGCCATTCCGCACAGGTTGGCTTTGGTTTTGTTCCATTCCGACGATTTCCATGACTTTGACTATTTTGAGCTATAAGTTAATTAAAATCACTGAAGAGGGCATTTTGGGCACATTACTTGGAGGAACCTCTCAGTGTAATAGCTCATTGGAATCAGGAGGAGAAGCACTATAGGATGGGATGGCTAGAAGTGACTTTCAGTGGCCAGGGAAGCCACAAGGAGAGATAAGGAGATTTTCAGAGGTAAAAAGGTTAATTAATTAATTAATTAAAGTGATTTAATTAATTAATTAAATATTAATAAAATGAAAGTCACTTTGGAGGGAGAAGGTGAGCCAAAAACTATAAACTGAAGGCAAGGGCCTCTACTCATCATGTATGTATGATCTTATTTTGATTTCTGGCTTCTAGATAGTGAGCCCAATATTGGGGGTTGTGAGGGTTTTGACATAACAAACCCTAGAGGACGATTCGGTGGTGAAAGATTCCACCTATCTTGTCCCAAGCTTGGTCTCGAAGATGCAATACTCTCCCACACCATTCTAGTTCTTGATCTACCTAGTTACAGGAGGATTCTACATCAGTTTCTTGTGCAGATAGAGAGAGGGTGCACCAGTTGGGGGTTTCCAGCAATGGGGGTGCACCATTCATTGAGGAGGGATTCGTCCTAGATGAGGAGAAGGGATTTCGGGAATTCCAGGTATTGGGTTTCCTTTGCAGGTGTCTTGGCATCATTCTTGGTGGTTTTCTGGAGTCTTTCAGTGGAGGATCGATTTGTATTGAGAGTGGCATGTTTTCTCAAGGGGAGAGAGCACCATTATTTAGAGGGTAGCTAGATCTAAGAATCCAACAGGTATTTGAGGATTTGAGCACTTGGGTTCTCATTGAAACATCCTGATCTATCATTGTGGAGAGTTTCAGAGCATTTGGAGGCCCCCTTCAGCAGGGTCGAATTATCTAGGGTTTCAATCATCTAGTGGGGCACACCATTCAGTGGGGGATTTCAGATCTACAGAGATTGAGAGGGATCTTGGAGATTCCGTCACCTGGGTTGTTCTCACCATCACCCGATATATTAGTTGGCATATTTATTAGAGTGATTGAACACTTTTGGAAGCATGGCCGAATTATCTAGGGTTTCAATCATCAAGTGGGGGATTTCAGATCTACAGAGATTGAGAGGGATCTTGGAGATTCGGTCACCTGGGTTGTTCTTACCATCACTAGATCTATCAATTGGCATATTTATTAGGGTGATTGGACACTTTTGGCAGCAGGGCTGAATTATCTAGGGTTTCAGTCATCTAGTGGGGCGCACCATTCAGTGGGGGATTTCAGATCTACAGAGATTGAGAGGGACCTTGGAGATTCGGTCACCTGGGTTGTTCTTACCATCATCTGATCTATCAGTTGGCATATTTATTAGGGTGATTGGACACTTTTGGCAGCAGGGCCGAGTTATTGAGGGTTTCATCCTTCTATTGGAGCATGGCATTCTTCAGCTGGAGAGTTTGGCATTCAGATCTGCTTGTATTGATCTTCATTTCTCATTCAGCCTTTGGAGGCATATTTTGTAGTAGCAGGAGCATTTTGTAGCAGCTCTTATCTATTTTCTATCTTCTTGGCCATCTATTGAGCATTCCAAATCGGCATCTTCATTGTAGTAGGTTTCTCTATTTTATGAATAAAGAAGAATTGAGATGTTTTGGCTTGTCTATTTTATTGCATATGGTTGAGGTATGTTCCATGGTTATCCCTTTTTGTTATTTTTTTCATACACACATATAAACACATCTAAAAGGTACATCAACAAAGTGTTTGACGAAATACCTCACTCAGAAAAAGTTTTAAAAAGACACCAAAACAATGATGATCCTTGCATAATGGCTTGGGATCATTACATTTGTCCATTTGTTTGTCAAACTCTGGGATTTAATACGACCTTAGGAAGTTTTTCTCGCTACAGAGAGTTGTATCCTCCTCCATTTGGTTATTCTTCCAAACATATGGAGAGTTTCTGTTGCCTCCTTCCTCGTAAACTTATGTTAATGCCATGCCACCTTAGTCTCATTAGTTGTTGTGTTGTTGTCCAAGGGAATTTTTTACCAAGCTTGAGTGGACCCCTCTGCAATTTGTCTCTTGCCCTCATGCCCGGCCATCCTGAACGTCCAATCAAGTGTTTGTTTGAAATCAATGAAGCCTTCAGTCTGATAATCAAAATTCTCTATTCCATGACCGATGAGCCATCGAAGACCTCTGGGTAGTGAAGTCATACACTCATATTACACTCCTACCTGAGTTTTGAAGATTTTGAAGTTGTTTCTCGATCTCTGAAGACCTCATCTCCAGCCATCAGGCTTTAACATCTTCTAAGAAGATGGATACTCTACACGTATATCTTTTTGATTTCGAGATGTAGCTTCGTTGTGTATTGTTTGCGGCTACACTTTATATAGTTATATGACATGGATCTACAGTGTATTTGATTGGTAGCCATGATTTTATTTTATCACGAGCATGGGTATGCCTGCCTTAGTGAGACAATTGTTATTTTTGCAGATGATACCTCCCAATTTCTGGTCCCTGAGCTCACTTGTTCGGCACATTGGTGAGTATTGTTAATGTATTTTTGCCATCAGATGCTCTTCTGACCTCACACATTAGGGGGCATCTGTTATAACCCTAATTTGCACTAGACATGATGACCTGGCATCAGGCCATCTCAGATTCCTTCTTTGCCAAACCACTGTTGAACAACTCTTCTTAAAAATACCTTTTATAAAGGCCCACGCACCCTACTCCATTACTACACACGTGTACACGCTAGCTGACCCAAGACATCCCGCATGTACCTACAAAATCACGAAAAAAGGAAAGTTGTTGATGGAACACACAACTTTGGGTGAGTTAACTAAACCTTTCGGCCATGCATGGATGAGGTTTTGACCAAATACCTAGCTTCTTCTAGCCTATAAAATAAGGGTTAGGGGTCCCATTTGGAAGAGGAGAATCATAGTAAAGAAACTATACCCGATTGCGCATTCCCTTTGTCCCAACCCTTTAGCCATCCTTGTGCAAAGAGAACTATAGAGAAAATAAGTTGGAGGACAGTTTAAGAGGAGCCTAGGACCAGGTTCACAGAGTAGTGGTCGGCTTCATCATTGTAAGTTGATTTTCTAAAGTTAATAATAAAGAAGTACTTTTCCCGTCCCACCATATGAGGTTTTCATGGTTTATTGCATACATATTGATTGAATCTCTAACCCATTATTCTGTAGATCAAATGCATGTGGAGTTCTTTGTTTGTCTTCTATGAATGCAGATCATCCTTGGGAGGAGAGATGCAGTCAAAGAGTGATCAAGCGTGAAGAAGGATCGATATCAAACGCCCGAAATAAGGTATGATCACTTGATCTTCTTAACTACGTATTTGCTTAAGAGTAATGGGGATTAGTTCTGGGATGATGGTAGAAAGTAAGAATAATTAGGTCTTTTTTGCATGCATAATAAAACCCTAAGTGCTAATCCATAGAGGGATTTCCCACTCACAACAGGTTTTTAAGAAAGTTCAAAGGGAAGAGACTACTTCTTGAAAAGATTCTAAAGAAGAATTCAGGACCAATATCAAAGGTCATGGGGGAGAGCTTTGAAGTAGAAAACTAATTTTCAGGTATATCATTTACATCTACATATTTATCACTTTGATGAACAATAGAAGGAAATATTTCTAGATAAGGGTTACCTGAAAAATAAGAGATCTGGAATTCTCTGACATTTCTCCAGGTGACCATCTTTTCTAGATATGAATATATCAGAACCTGATTAGAATTGGGTTGGCTTCTGGTATGTCTTATGGTAGAGGCTAGATTGTCATTATGTGGAGTCACCAGGTGAAATATTAAAATCCAACTGCCTAAGGCATGTTCACCATCATGTCTCGAAACCCACAATGTCATATCCCAAGGGAATATTTCTTCAACTTACATCCATGGAAACAACTCCATTTTGAATGTTATCCATCGATGTGTTCAAGACTATTTTTGGAATGATGTTGAGGCACCCCAAGGGCCAATACTTAGGATGAATCTTAAGGCCATATTTGCAATAAAATAATTGTGCAATATTTGGGAATTTTTTCCCTCTCTCTCTCTCTTTTGAAATTATAGGACCTCAAACAATATCAACTTAGATGACAAATTCTCTCAACTATCAAAGGCATATTTCTACGAGTATTTTATACAATCAAGGTTAAAAGGAGGATGGAATGATGGGTTAGAGGAAAGAACAAAAAAAAAACAGGACACTGCTAAGAATGAATCATGTAGCCTATGGAAAAGAAATAATGTCCTGATAAATTAATAATTTAGTATCTCTAGCAAGTGTAAACAAATCAATAAACATATGCTTCAAACAATTAACACCTTCATACACTCAAATTCAAGGAGGTACCCTCTACATATCATTCAAATGCACAAAGATCTTATAAGAAATTACCATTCATTAAGAGGAAATAACTTCTATATCAGGATTAAACATCATGTAGTAACACTAAACACAAGGTATAATATGTTGTTTGAACTTTTATAAATTAGATTTGATACAAGAAAAGAAAAAAAGGGAGGATATGCTTTACAAGAACACAACACTATAAGGAGGAATTACATACTGAAACTTAAACGTAGTGGATGAATCTTTGGATTCCTGATGCATTTATCAACTGACTGTGCTCAAGGTTTATGTGGTTGAACAACTCTGGTTACAAGAAATCTTTAACTCTCCAAAGTTTTGACCTTAACAATGGGTGCCTTCCTTGTATTTTATTCCTCTCGCTCATGCCCTAAAACCACTTCTTGAAACCATTTCCATCTTCTTTAATATTCTTACGACTTCTTGAATCTTGAGCAGTTTCTCCTCTAGTCAAAATTAACTACGTTTACCTGCATAAATATTGTTATGTTGAGATTGTGGGGTAGCTACAACCCTACAAGCCAAAATATCCACTCGATCTCTATCCTTGAAGAGTCTATGTAATAATTTCTTCTGCAGTTGGGCAGTCAAAATCAAATTTTCATCAGCATGAGACTCAACAATTGTTGGATCAAATTTGGTGAGCAATCTCGAATGTTGATCGAGGTCACCCATCGGAGAAATCAAGGTTTGCAAAGGTGTAAACTTAGCAACCATCAAATCAATCTTAGAGAGATATTGTGACCATTGATATGAGACTTTTTAGGCCTGACAATTTATTTTTAGATCGATCAATCTTGATAGTTAATTTGAAAGAGGGCATGTGACTAGATCTGGACCATTGATCAGTTACGCTTGCAGGAGGTCTGAGAGAAAATATGGGTCATCTGTAAGGGTTCCCATCAGGGTTATATAGGTTTGGGTTGCAAACAAGACTCCGACTAGGAGACTCTAAGTTTGAATCTTGACCATTGATCTGGAACTGCAAGGGGAGGTATGACAATGCATGAGAGTCATCCATCTGACTTAAACAAGAACCCAAAATCGGATAAGGAAAATATCATCATGTTGATGTCATCTTGACATGTGGTGGATTTTCATTGGTCCACTCTGGCACTGAGGTGGCAGGAAGATGTGACACGTGTGACCCATTTTTGGAAAGTTGAACTGTGTATGAGGTGGGTTTCTAGCGTCCATGTGGTAGTCATTGATTTTTCATGATAGTGCTCCACAAGCGCACTGATACGACACCTGGTTGGGAAGCTTTGATACCCGAGAGTAGATCTGGACCGTTCATATGTCCCACTTGAAATAGATTTGAGATCTGATCTAGATCGTCCATCAGAGGTGCCCATCGGAGTATTTGGGGTCTGAGATTCAAATGGAACTCTGATGAGGGGAATCCGAGCTTGAACCTCAACCATTAATACATAGGTACAAGAGTAATCCTAATGACATGTGAGATCCGTCGATCTAGATTAGCCAAGAACCCAAAATATTCTAAGGAAGAGATCATTGTGATGCTTTTATCCTTGACATGTGGTACCTTCTCACTAGTCTTCACTGGTGTTGATGTGGTAGGGAGACAAGACACATGTTACCCAGATTTGATATTCTTTGTGGAACTTTTGGTGGTTTCAACCTATCCACATGGAATTCGTTGATTGGTTTTCAAAGTGCTCTAATAGAAAGATGACATCACACCTGGTCGATAGGCTTTCATACTAGGAGTAGATCTGGACTGTTGATTGGGTCCAATTGTAAAAGGTTCAAGAGTAGGTCTAGACCATCCATCGGAGGTTTCCATCAGAGTGGTCAGGGTATGGAATTCAAACATGACTCCGACAAGGGGACTCTAAGACCACATCTTGAACATTGATCTAGAGTTGTGAGGGGCATCCCAACAACGTATGAGAGTAGTCGATCTAGCTCAACCATGAACCCAAAAATCCGCTAAGTCAAATATCATTATGCTGACATCATATTGACATGTGGTGGATTTCTATTGGCCCATGGTGACACTAATGTGGAAGAGGAGTAGGACACGTGTCACCCAGATTTGAGATTTTTATCTATGCATGTGGTGAGTTCCACATGTCCACATGGAAGCCTCTGATTGGTTTGACAGAGCTTTGTTGGTAGGCTAATGTGAACTCTTATTAAGAGGTTGTGAGATCTGAGATCAGATCTTGACCATTTATCAGGGTTTCCCCATCTGAGTGATCTAGAGTAATGTTGTGAGGGGGACTCTGCCAAAGGAACTCTGACGACCGTTGATTTAAAAGGTTGGGTGCACGATGCGATCTAAGTCGTCAATATCTTGGGGTTAAAAAAAATCCTGAAAAGCTAGCGCTTGTTAATTCGGTCACGGTCTTATGCTAATATTCCTAACCAATATACTTAGTCCCTTTCTGTGCACTACAAGCTCCTTTTGGAGCTTCGATAAGCACCTGTGGTATTAATCTTTTCCTTATGCACACAAGGGAATGAATTTTCTTTCCTTTTCTTCATTCTACCTTAAAAAACATTTACTCTTAACTATTTCATAGGCTTTGTAAGCTCTTATTATACCTCTATCTCGGCCTTATAACTTCATCCAACCTTCATTTAAAGGAAAGAACAATAATTTTACTAACAAAATTCATTAACCAAGGGAGAGTAGAAATCCAACAAGGAAGTTTTGAGAACGTCTTGCATGTTCCAAAACTCTCTGTGAATATTCTCTCTGTTTATCATATAACACATTCTAGTATAGGAAAAAGGGAGGAATTCATACACGATTTTGTAACCATATTTTATATGCATGATAATTCCACGATTGTTGTTGGTTAGGTAAACCACCAATCTCGTTTGTAAACTTTTAGTAATTTTATTGCTAAATCTAGTTATAATTTACTATTGATGCCTATTGATGATGATAATAGATTATGAAATGAGGGGTTCATCCATGTAAAATTAAAATACATTTAGTAATTATGCAAACAATAAATGGTCACCAACTTTCCCAACATACACTTTTCCAAAGGATTTTTTCAAGGATGCATTATTGGGAAACATCCTGAAGAGAATTTTGAGAAAGGGAAGGCCTGGAGGGCCTCCTCTCCTTTGGAGCTCATCCATAGTGATCGGATGGGACCCTTTCCTCATATGTACATCAAGAAAGTGAGGTATGTTCTTACATTTATTGATGATTTCTCTCAATAATCTTGGGTGTATTTTCTCAGGATGAAGTCTTAATTTTTCAAGCATATCAAAGAATTAAAAGCACATCTAGAGACTCGGTTTGAGAGAAATATCAAAATCCTCCACATAGAAAATGGGGGGGAATATGTGAACCAAGATTTGCATCATCTTTATTCAGATGCAGGTATATATATGCAACGCACAGTACCTTACACTTCGAAAAAGAATGAAGTATTCGAGAAGAAGAACAGTTCCCTCAAGGAGATGGCCACTTGCATGTTGCATGAAAGATATCTACCACCCAAGATTTGGGTTGAGGCACTTAATCATGATAACCACATTCATAAAATATATCCTCACATATATGTCAATATGGGACTTCCTTTGAGGCATGGAGTGAAAACAAACTGCTATAGCCAGAAAACCCCTCTACGGACTACACCAGGGTTCTAAAGTGTAGGCAGAGCTAACCGTCTAAAGTATCCTACTTTTAAAAACTATCCTGTCATTACCCCACAATCATACATAAAAGACAAAGTATGGGGATCCGGTAGGCATACCTTAAACTCTGCATCTAGTGTCAATCCCTTTGTGCTTAGTTGTTTCTTGACTGCAAATATCCTCCCAAGGACAACCTGCGTTCACCAAAAGACAAACAAGAAACTAGAAGCATACATTCTATATAAGGATTAGTGGGTTAGACATCATAACAAAAAATGTAAACAAATCATAAAGATTTAAGACATCATTTGGCGGGATGGAAAAAGTATATATTTATATTAATATCATAAAAGTCGTTTACAATATGAGACCAGAAATTGCTCCTCGAATTTGGTCATGGGTTACTCTTCACCATGCACCAACTGCTTCCACATATTCTTATCCTCTTCAGTTCTCTCTAGAGAAATGGAAATGGTTTTCAATGGAGGAAGAAGGAATTCTAGCTCAAACTCACAAAGTGGTTGCAAAATATTGGGGCAAAGGAGGAATATTGAATTGGGCATATTTTCTATGCCCTCATGCTTATTTATGGAATGGAACCCCAACACCTTATTTTATATGTAAAAAATATAGTAACGGTTGGGGTGACTGGCTATGGGTGGTCAAACGGTTAGGTAACAACCCGAAACCCCGTATCCCTTTGCAATTTTCATTTTTCATGCTTTTTGTGAGTGTATGCAGGCTATAGTGGTGCAACAAGCATGTGTAAATGGGAAGTAGTGGTGCAGGGCATGTACACCTTCAAAAAAATGGTTTTTTAGAAGAGTTTTTTAGTGATGGCTTGGTAAAGATAGAAAGTAAGATGGCCTGATGCCAGGTATGCATGTCTGGTGAAATTTAGGGTTCTAACAGATGCCCCCTAATGTGTGAGGTCAGAAGAGCATATGATGGCTGAAATACATTACAAATATCCACCAACGTACGAAGCGAGTGAGCCCAGGGACCAGAGATCAAGAGGTGCCATCTACAAAAAACAATTTGTCTCACCGAGGTAGGCATACCCATGCTCAAGATGAAATAAAATCTTAGTTGCCAATCAAATACACTGCAGATCCATGTCATATAACTATATAAAGTGTAGTCGCGAGTAGTACACAATGCATCTACATCTCAAAATCAAAAGATATGCATGTATAGTATCCATTTTCAAGAAACCAATGATGCCTGATGGCTGGAGATGAGGTCTTCAGAGCTTGAGATACAACTTCAAAATATTCAAAACTCAGGTAGGAAAGTAATATCAGTGTACAACTTCACTACCCAGAGGTCTTTAATGGCTCATCGGGAACAGATAAGAGGATCTTGGTGATCAGGCAGAGAACTTCATAGATTTTGAGGAAGGACTTGATTGGACTTTCTGGGTGGCCGAGCATGAGGATAAGAGACAAAATCCAGAAGGGCGGACTCAAGTTTAGTAAAACTTCCCTTGGACAAAAGAACGATAGATGATGAGACTTAGGAAGCATGGAATTGACATAAGTTCGCGATGTAGGAGGCAACGTGAACTCTCCATATGTTTGGAAGGATAACTAAATGGAGGAGGACACATCTTTACATAGCGAGAACAACTTCCTAAGGTCATATTGAATCCTAGAGATTTGACGAACAAACAGAAGGATGTTCTTTGTCCAAGGGCGACTCATTGTGTTGTCAACAAAAAGAAAATACTTTTCCCTTCCTCTTTTTGGGGTATATTTGAATTTTTTTTTGTCTTTTTCAATAATTTTGGAAACCTTGAAAAAGAATAAAAGAATGCTACTTTACAAAGGAGGAATGAGTGTCACATACATACCAGTTCCAAGCGCAAGCAACACACTGATGCTCAGAGCAAGGGGACATATGTAGGAAAAGGACACTCGAGAAAAATCTTCCATGGGTCAAGGTGTCAAGACGTAGAGGCAAAGTGCTACAAGGCTTGCATATAAGGCATGCTTCAGATGGTTCAGTTGAGAGAAACATGGAGCCGACATTAGGCCAAAGATGAAAGGATGCAAATGTGATTAATAAGACACAATGATAACGTCCTTCAATGTAATTTTAATGAGCCCAAAGAAGGTAATCTCAATGGTTTTTCATTTTTAGAGAGTCTGAAAAAGCGTAAAAGGAGACCCCACTAGGGTACCTTTTTCGAAGGTAGTCTAGTTGGTTTGAAAAAGGGATAAACTAGCACCGAACATACGTCTATTCAAAATCATTTTAATGAGTGTGACAAAGATAAGATCACTCGATAATTTTTTCATATTTAAGCAGTCTAAAAAAATCTTAACTATGGACTCTGTAAGGGATGTTCTTCTTGACCAATTTAACAAGTGTGAAGAAACAAGGTCACTCAACAATCTTTTCAATTTTAAGGAGTCTGAAAAGAGCTTAACTATGGACTCCGTGGGGGTTCCTTTTTCGTAAATTTAGTTCCTCAGGCCCAAAAAGGGTTAAATATACCTAAGAAAACTCTTCTAGAGAACCAAGGCCCCTAGAGTATACCTTTGTTCATACATTTGACTATCTGAACCGAAAAAGGGGTAAACTACCGCCGAACAAGATCGCTCGACAATATTTTCATGTTTAGAGGGTCTGAAAAGGGCTTAAAAGAAGACCCATTATTTTGGGAGTCCCGAGGGTGAAACCAAGAGTGAATCATATCAGAAATGTGAAGGCCCAAATTTGTAATCAAAAAAGGACTCCCGAGCCTAAATTCATTAGCGACGACATGGACACCAAAATGCAACTAAGATCTACCTAGGGAATCCATGTGAAGGTAGTCTCTACCACTAAATTACGACACTTCTAGAGTAGGAGTGAGGGATCTATGTCACAATTCAATGGGATCGTTCCTATGGAAAAGCAAAAAAGACAACAAGGTGCAACAAGTGGAGGTGGAATCCTATCTTAAATGCACAAAGTTGGAAAAAGGACTTTTCACCAAAGGACCTTAAAAATGCCCCAACTCTCAAAAAGGTTCACCAAACCAAAAGTAAAATGTATCGTAACATCCCAAAAAAAACTTGAGAACCACACTAAATGATTTTCAGGCTAGAAAAAATGACAAAAGGGTCCAAAAAATGACAAAAAGGGGCCAAAAAGTCTATAAATAGAAGTTTGCAGCTCATTATCACCATCGTAAATTGAGACTTGACAAAAAAAGTCAAAAACACCCCTTTTCCAAAAGAGTTGATTCTTAGAGCTTCAGTGGACAAAACGAACTTTCGCTTGGACCAAGTAAGTACATACTAGCCCCTCCTACATTTCCATTCTTCCTTTCTGTATTTCCTTGTGTTTTTTGGGGGGTGTTGACCTTTAAAAAGGTCGGCCCTACATTTACACAAGAAGTAGTGGGACAGCCTGCATGTAAAAAACAATCTGCATGCGTGCATACACGATTGTGTCCAATACAACCCACGTACACACTCCAATGTGTGGAAAAAAATAAAAATCAAGAGTTAACTCCCCATGAATTTGTCATTTTGCAAGATGTATCTCCATTTGAGAGAGAGGGAGCATGAAGACATTGATTTTTTGGCCTCACAAGACCCTTCTACTCTCGCTATATTAGCGCAATGTGGTTTGTTGAAATTCTTCTAGTGTCTATTTATGAGGACACAACCCAGGTTGTTGAATGCTTTGATAGATTACTAGTATCCTGACATTGAGACATTTATGCTTGAGGGGCAGCCATTGACTCCAATGATTGAAGATGTTTACTTCCTGACTGGTCTCTCGAGGAGAGGGGATCCAGTCAACTTGCGTACCTTTCCCCGGGGGCCTTACAATATTGAGGAGTTGATTGGAATCCATTGCGAGGTTGTTACTGAGAAAGTGGGTTCTCAGGTGCCGATAAAAAAGATCAACAATATATCAGTGAAGGTGATAGTGTTACTCATTGGGTGGATTACTGGATTCGTGGTGTTACATCAGGCCTATCGGGTGCACATGCATTGTGTGGTGCAGTGCTTAAATGCATGGATTTTCGACTGGAGTACAACCATGCTAGATTGCATGAAGAGACAACTAACAAAGTGTCGTATATGGGAGAACAAAAACTTTGGATTCTGGACTATTCTGTGTTCCTTTTTCTTCAAGAGGGTACCCAATATTAGTCCACAAGAGATGATACAAGGGCATGTGTCCTCTCTCCCAACATTATGTAGATGGGCGGTGTTGATTCCACAATAGGGGGAGGGAGGACCGTAGAGGCCTTCGATGATAAGTTTTTTGACTGGTGGGCACGACAGATTCTGGAAATAGATTACCCCTATTCCAGGATCAACTTTTCTAGAGATCCTAACATGCCTGTACCTCCTGGAGTGGAGCGAGGAGAGATGGGTAAGTTTGTTTTTCAAATTTATTTAATTTTTATTTCTTTTTTTATATATCATCTTTTTTTGTATACCAGTGTATCTGACACTTATGTATATTTTATGTACAGATGTGGGACTAGTGCATCCAACAGAATTATCGAGGACTAGGCGACGTCCTCAACTAGAGGCAAGACTAGCCGCAGTTGTCGGACCAGCAGCAGCAGTAAGGGGGCCTCCAGTCGGAGAGGCTGAGAGAGTATTGAGACGGGTGGAGCGGAACCTCACTGTGCTCATTCACGCAGTCCCTATGGCAGAGATCAAGGATCTTCCACCAGCGATGCAACCTCACGTAGTTGGGGTACCACAGACCTGGGTCCAGCTCTTCCGATGTTTGGAAAACTCCATTGTTCATTGTGTCAGGGCCAACATGCCCCACCCTTAGCTAGGATAGATTACTCACGTGCCGAGGGCACCTTTTGTATGTTTTTTAGGGCATAATCCCCGTGACTCTTACTGGACATATTTTTGGGGTGCTTGCACCCACCTATGTAGTCTGATATTTCCGATATATATATGTGTGTATTTACATATTTTTACGTCTTATGGATCACATTTATTTTACAAATGTATTTACATGTGTGTGTGTGTGTGTGTTTTCTTATATGTGTGAAATATGCCAATATAATACATGATTAGCTAGAGTATCTATAATTTGATTCAATATCCTAGGAACATGGATATATGTAATGTAATCCAAGCTTCATTCTAAGAGACGTACCCTAAGGAACCGTCAGTGTAGAGTAGGATCGTAAATGCGGTAAACCCCATTTAACTGGGACACAACCAACTAAGCGTATAAGTAGACCCGGAGGTGAGAGATACCATGAGACAAAGCGCCATGAAGCAACTCTATGACTACGCTGTATTCGAAAAAATTGTTTGTGGTATCACCTAAATAGTTACCCTCTAAAGATAGAAATTGGCCTTGCGGTGTGAAAATCACCCAAGCTGTGGAAGAAAGACTCCAAGTGTGCCAGATAGCACTATCTGCAAACCCAACGAACACCTTTGATACACTTGACATATGCCACAATGAAAAAGATGACATCAAAAAACACCACATCCATAAAACCAAAAAGACAAAAACTAAAAGAGAAAATGTATAAGAACTATACATATGTACAATAAGTCACCCAAGGCGACTGACCTACACGTAATACTTCTTGAGGTAGAGCCCATTTCTAGGCTCTGCAAAATAATTTCCCTCAAATTCTACCAGATGATAAGAACCCTTCTTTAGAACCTCCTTCAAGATGAAAGGTCTGAACCACATGGGTGTGAACTTGCCTTCCCCCAGGGGATCCTTATCTTGGTTGTAGACTAGGAAAAGGTTGCCTTCAGAGAAAATCTGAGGATGAATGGACTGATCATACCACCATTTGAATTTTTGTTTGTGAGACTCATTAGCCAAGGCTGCATCCCGATGTTGCTCATCTAGCTACTCAAGATATAATAAACGCTCTTCAAGCAGTGAAGTGTCTGGCAATAAATGTACTGCCAACTTTAGAGATGGGATCTAACACTCTATAGGCAAGACTGATTCTAGACCGTAAACAAGTTGAAAAGGTGAGAAACCGATTTTAGTCTTAACATACATTTGGTAGGCCCATAATGTGGAGCACAACATCAAATGCAAATTTGAATTGGTCGAATGGATCGTTCGTTGTAGAATAGTCTTAAGGGACTTATTCATAGCTTCCACTTGACCATTATCTTGTGGGTAGTAGGGTGACAAATTTTCTTGCCTCAACCCAATATTTGACATTAACTTGGACATCATTTTATTCTAAAAGTGACTGCCATGGTCAGTGACAATCTCTCTTAGGACATCGAACCTTGCTATTATTTGGTTAAACAAAAAGAGAGTTGATGTCTCGCCATCATCTTTAAACATTGGCATAACCTCGACCCACTTCGTGAAGTATTCTACTGCTATGATGATATAATGGTGCCCCCTTTCTGAAGGGGGGTTGCATGTAGCATAATCAATCCCCCACTTGGTGAAGGGACCAACTGTGATGATGGGAAACATGGGAGCGGGGTGTGCCCTCATCTTTCGAGAGAATATATGACATGGGTGGCACTTCTTGACTGATTCAACACAATATTTGATTAATGTTGACCAAAATTAACTAGCTCGTAGAATGTTTTGGGTTGTTACCAAAACAGACAGATGACTGTCGCATGCTCCATTGTGGAAATCGTTAAGCATGATTTTTTCTTCTACATGATCGAGACACCAATGAAGGATGAAATCTACACCTCGATGATACAGAGTGTCTTCGAGTATGAGATAGCTCTTGGCCTGATAGCGTATACAAAGACACTCATCATGAGAAGTATACATGGGGAACTTCAGAGTCTGGAGATAGACTAGTATATCTTTGTACCATGGGTCCAAAGACGTGATCAAAAACATGTCTCCTTTGATAGGTGACTCCTCGAGTATAACATCACATGATTCGACCAGAAGTTCCAAGATGAGTTCCGCGAAGACCTATGACTTTTTGGATTTCGCTGAAACAAAATCCAAGTTGAATTCCTGGAGGATAACTATCCATCTACTAATATTTCCACTGATTACACGTCATGTCAACACGTATTGAAACAGATTCACAATGGCAATGACGGTGGTCTTGAGAAACAAGATGTAATGACGGAACTGTTGGAAAACATGAACTGTGTCCAATGCAGGTTTTTCAACATGGGAATAATTGAGTTCTGGTCCAACCAGGCCTCGGATCGGGTAATAAATCATGTATTCTGAGAGAAAATCATCCTCCTAAACTAAGGTCATACCGATGGTTGACTCTGCAAATGCCAAGTACAATAAGAAATCTTTATTATAATTGGGTGGCCAAAGAAGAGGGGAAGACATGAGGGTGCATTTCAACACTTTGAAAGAGTGCTGAGCGGATTTGTCCCACTGAAAAGGAATGTCCTTCTTTAGTAAACGCATGAAACCCTTTGTGATCTCGTCATAGTTTGCGATGAAACGTCGTAAAAATTTTGTTTTTCCCTATAAACTCGGAAGCTGAGGGATTGTGCATGGGGGAGGCAATTGAACTATTGCCTCAAACTTTAGAGGATTGACCATGATCCCTATTGTCGAAACTATGAAACCTAGCATACGACCCCGATGTTACGCAAAAACTGCATTTGTTCGAATTCAAGTGAATCCAGTAGTAGCGACATCACTCAAAGATGATTCGAAGGTGTGTGGGATGATAATCTCTCTTACGCGATCGTGATGCTAAATCATCAAGATAAGCTTCAACAATGTTTTTGAGATCGTGGAAAGAAAAATACATGGCCCGCTGAAAAGTAGATCCATCATTTTTCAGACCAAAAGGCATCTTTTGATAAGCTAATGTACCCTACGGACAAATAAAATCAGTTTTGTGTTAGTCTTTGGGTTTGATCTGTATCTGACTGTATCCCAAAAAACCTTATATGAAAGAAAATTCCTCGCAACCTGCGCATTCATTGACTATCTGGTTAATAAATGGCGTGGGGAAATTATCCTTTGGACATCCCTTGTTCAAATCATGGAAGTCCATACATACGTGAATCGTACCATATTTTTTTTTGACTGGCATGGGATTTGACACCCATTGAGTGAATTGGACAAGGTAGATGAAACCAGCTTTAAGTAGTTTCTCCACTTCAGCCTTAATAGTTGCTACTTTCTTAGGATTAACTAGACAAAGCTTCTGCCGGACCGACTTAGCATCAGGATATGTCATGATTTCATGTTCAATGATTCTTGGATCTATGCTTGGCATTTCCTAGTAAGACCAGACAAACATGTTACAAAATTATTTAAATAAATCCTTGTAGATTTGAATCTCCTCGAGAGAGTAGTATGCTCTGATGAAGACATTGTCCACGATGCCAGGGGTTCTAGAGATATCAATAGGTATCATTTTAGCGATGTTTTCCATATTTCCTTCAGCTTAAACAACATGCGTAGCCAAAGGATTGATAGGACAAGTCCCATCTCCAGTCTTAGTTAGAGTGAATTAACCTACTTCAATTCTTCTTAACTCTGGCAGGAAATAATATCTGTGATGGAGATCATCCCAGGGTCTGTTCAGGCTATTCATTGCCTCAATAATCGTTTTTGGCACAGGGGCAGACCCAGGGTTCAATGCTATAAAAATGCACCAACAAAACCCTAACTACCGACCCTTTTGACAACACCTGTGAAGCAGATGAAGTCTCACCCAAGGTAGAGGCAGGGGAGGTTGCAGGACTCAGGTGTTTGCAACCTTAGATGGAACACAGATATGTGATTATAATACTTAATAGAGCACTTAGCACCATTAGTTCATGATTGTTTAACCAATATCTACTACGTAGAGAAAACAGAGCATCATAGTTTTCACCCTGATCTAATGTATTTAAGCACTTAGCATATATAAATGGATCAGATCTAGCAGATTCAAGCACTAAGCACATTTACCTATATCAGATCTAACATCTAGATTCATCATAAGCACAAAGAATAAACATATCTATCTATATATATATATCAAGCACTTAACAGATAACACATAAATGCATTAGAACATCACACAGAGAAAAATAACACAGTATTTACGTGGTTCACCCCCACCCTGGGGCTACATCCACCAACTCTTCTTCTTTATTAGCTTCAATTAGTCATCTACATGCACATAGCCACAAAAACCCTACTCGTCATAGGACAGGATATCTACACGCACCTTTCCAAATCCTCCTTCCCTGAGATATGTCTAGCACAAATCCTTTCACAGTCTATTACAACCACTTGTACTTAGCTCCACAAGTTCTCACAGTATGCACAAAGCATCTACAAACCATACTTCCACTTAACACTTAGTTTATCGACCCTACATCACATAGATTCTTATTTTCCCTTCCTAAAATTGCCTAGACATCTATTTATGCTTTACAAAATAGGCCTAAACATGGGTAAATCCATGGGCCGACATCCCATTCTCGTTACATATTCCCAAATCCAAAAAAGGACTCAAAAAGGGTTCGAGATCCCGCAATCTCTGCTTCATCTTGCGCTCCATTTTCGACAGGCTGTCGAAGTCCCAAAATAGCTCAAAATTGACCAAGGATCTCCCAAAACTTGTTCAAGGGCCAACAGGCCCCCAACACTCACCCGTGACTCGTCCCGAGTCACTCTGGTCTGACTAGTTTTGCTTCGAATGCATCGAGATTGGCTCACACTGCTTCGACTTGTTGTTGTGCTACGACCTCCTGTTCAACGCTCAATTCATATGACATACACACTCGGGGTTGGAAATATTTGGGTTTGGAAGGTAACTTAGATACTACAATAGGATAGAGGGAAATAACACAATGACCACTGTGTAAAATCAACAAGTCTGCAAGCTCAAATTCATGATTGGAAAAAGTGTTCTCGGTGCATGGTGTGATGGGATAAATAGGTAACTTGGCAACGGGTCGCTTGCAATGGGTATGAAGCCTTCATTAAATATGTTCTATCCATTATGGCACAGTCCCAATGGTCATATGGTGAGCTATTTGTCCATAAATTTATTTCTACCCATTCGAAGCATTGGTTTAACAGTTATATTGTCCTCAACGGCTATATTGCTTCGTCATGGCGAAGTACCATGTGTCACTGTTCTGATATCCTGGTGAAGCTCCAATTTTGCAAATTTTCCTTCTACGAGGTTCCCTCTAGAACCTTCTGCAACTTTTATATCTTATCTTTCTTCTTACTTATCTTTCTAGCCTTCTTCTCAGTGAGCTTCATCTCAGCATGCCTTTGTCCATTCTGATTTGTATCTTCTTTTGGCATAGTTAATTCGCATTTTTGAGATTCTTGCCTAAGATTCAAGGGTGATCCTTCTTATTTATCTAGAATAGATACTTTAATCTACTGTGGGTCTTCTAGTGTTCTTTCAACTTCAACATCCGAGTCTCGGGTGCTAAATATCTTCGATCTATTCTTCTGTTCTTCAATTAAGTGTGTGATCCTTCTAGTCATGAATTTTTTTAACTCTTGCTTTTTCTGCTCTAAAGATTCTTCTTCTTCTTGCCTTCTGGCTTGATCTCTTTAAATCTAAGGTTTTCTTAATAGTATGGTAAATGGGGCATTGTTCTCAATAAATCTAATAATCTCAAAATCTTCCTCTGTCGAATTTCCATTGGCATTAATAGGTATCCGGGTGAGCTTTCCACATAGGTTTATCAGCTTTCCTTTGAATAGTCTTATTCCTCCTAAGGAAGGAATCATAGAAGGCCTCCCTATAGGTTCCCAAGTTCTCTCTGTCATGATATTCACCTATTTTTCCTCATCTAGAACATAGTCAATGTCAAAGTCTCCTATTCTTGCTTCAAGGCATTATTTTTCTTTGAATATCTCTAACAATCTGACATGTCGTTGGTAATTTAGGGTTTCTTTCATCTGTAGCAATACTTTCTCTGATTCTTTTTGGGATTCTATCATAATCTTAGTTTCTATACCTTCCTTAGGGTTTTCTAGGCTCATATTTATTCTTTCAACCTTAGCAATCATTCTAGGGCAATCCAATACTTCATGGTCCATATCTTTGCAACAAAGACAACTAGGTCTTCTCCCAGGGAATTCCTTAGCAAGATGTCCTAGTTTTCTGGAACTATAATAGAGGGTTAATCCTCTCTTTCTTTTAAATGATCCCAAGCCTTTCCTACAGTGCACGCTAGGATCATGGTAGCTAACCTGCAAAAATTTATTTCTAGGGTCCTGCATACGCTTATTAGTCCAAACATTCTTTCTATGCATAGGTATAACATATTTTTCACTATTCTTATCAGATATACTCATATAAAATCTTTTTTCATCTATTAATACCTTAGTTTTCAAGTTAGGATAGAATCTATCAAACATACCTATATCCATACTGTCAAAACAAAAATTTTCTCTTATCTTACTTCTACATAGCACAAAGATTTTAGATATATAACTTTTCAATGTTCTTACCTTTATCAGAGCACAAAGCTTTCAGATCTAGAAATTTTTACTATTCTTACCTTTATCAGAGCATGGAGATTTTAGATCTTACCTCTTTTAATCAAAAAGTCTCACTTTTTCCTTTCTCAGAGCACAAAGCTTTCAGATCCTAACTTTTTTCTTCGGATCAAACTTCTTTTCCTTAGCACAGAGCTTGTCAGACTAAGTAGAGTACTGTGAACTAGAGAAACATATCTATGCACAGAGATTTCACAATTTCAGGTCAGATCTTTGCATAGAGCTTCTTCTTCCCCCGTTCCCATCAATCAAAGTTTCAGGTCCTAGCAATGGAACCATTTTTTGGCACAAGGGCAGACCCAGGGTTCAACGCTACAACATCGCACCAACAAAACCCTAACTACTATCCCTTTCGGCAACACCTGGAAAGAAGATGAAGTCTCACCCAAGGTAGAGGCATAAGTGGTTGCAGGACTTGGGTGTTTGGAACCTTAGATGGGAGACAGATCTATGATTATAATACTTAATAAATCACTTAGCACCATTAGTTCATCATTGTTTAACCAATATCTACTCCGCAGAGAAAATAGAGCATCGCAACATTCACCCTGATCTAATGTATTTAATCACTTAGCATATATAAATGGATCAGATCAGCAAATTCAAGAACTAAGAACATTTACCTATATCATCTCTAACATCTAGATTCATCATAAGCACAAAGCATAGACAGATCTATCTATCTATCTATATCAATCACTTGACAGATAACACATAAATGCATCAAAACATCGCACAGAGAAGAATAACATAGTATTTACGTGGTT
Source organism: Picea engelmannii (assembly GCA_009831015.1). NCBI lineage: Eukaryota > Viridiplantae > Streptophyta > Pinopsida > Pinales > Pinaceae > Picea > Picea engelmannii. The sequence goes on from ML842736.1 coordinate 69,064, forward strand.
CAACCCCACCCTAGGGCTACATCCACCAACTCTTCTTCTTTATTAGCTTCAATCAGTCATCTACATGCACAGAACCACAAAAACCCTACTCCACATAGGACAGGATATCTGCGTGCACCTTTC
>ML842737.1:0-10298 GCA_009831015.1 Picea engelmannii
ATTTCAAAGCAACAGGTTCAAAATACTCTTTCCAAGCCCCTCATCAGACCTTGGGAAGAAATCTGCTACAACAAGCATAGAAGAGGACTTGGATATGACAAGGAAGTTACCTTTCATATTCCCGATTATTCCAGACCAATCCAGTTCCAAAGTGTTGGATTCCTTCAAGAAGTTTCAACTTCACTTGTTCAAGTTCATCATCAAAATGTGAAATGCCAACATTGCAATTGAGTTGGTCACAAGGAGAATCAGTGTTTTGATCTCCATCCTTGCCAGCATTGTGGCAAGCATAACAATTCTTCAGATAGATGTTCAACGCTGAAGAAACTTGCAAGATTGAAGATTCACTATGAGTGGATTGATCCTTGGCAGTGGTCATCAACAACCAAGCGATTATATAAGTCTTACCATAGAATTAAATATCGAGTAAAGGCCAATCTTGCATCTCATATCCTTTTTGTACCTCACATAAGTGGTCCCCTTATGGCGTAGTTTTAAGCATGGACCTCATGGGATGAGATAACATGTGGTTTTTTCTGCATGCCCACTTCATGTTGTACACAAATGGAATAAGTATGATACTCTCTTAATCCTATAAGAGGGAGTACAATGATGTAACTCTTCAGTACCTTAAGGGGGAGAGTTCAAAATACAAGTGAAGATGGTTCATGAAACCACTTGTGGTCTCTCCTTTCAGTTGGGAAAGGGGGGAATTGATGATGGAATTGAAGATGGTTGTCAGATTGAAAGTTTCGACAACAAATATGTCATATGAGCATCAAATTTTCTAGATGAGAAACTACAGTCTATAGATAACAGACTTTGGTAGAATTATGGTTCAATGACCTACAATTGAATCATACACATTACATTATTGGGATGTGTTTGGACACCTAAAAGTGTCAAAATTTGGTTAGTGGTCATCCAAAAACCATCAGATACATGGTATCAATTGGTTAGTGGTTATCCCAAACCACAGATTCAGATAGCACTTTAGTGATACACTGATACTAGAGTGGTGATATTACATGTTCACCAATTAGCATAAGACATCATATTATTCTAGCTCAAATACTTGGAAAAATGATCAAATTGTCAAGCAATCAGGGAATGTTCAGATATTACAGTTGTTCACTTCCATATCTTAGCTCTCTTCCAGTTCATTTCAGATGAACCATTCAGCATCCAGATTGGCAGTTTTCCAGGCAGTTCTTCATTGAGGCTCAACTCAGGAGTTTCGGTATGAAGACTTGGAAATGATACAAGTTTATTCGTCATTATTGGTATTATTGATCAGACTTGTGATTGAGGGGGGGGATGTTAGCCTATGGCTTATCTTAACCAATCACTAAGTCTAATTGTCACCTATATTTGATTATTCATTTAGGATATTAATAATATATCCTCAAGTGATCAATAATGAGTTAGTTAAGATTGCCTAGCCTAGTCATCATGCATGATTTTAGGATCTAGAGAAAATCTCTCTATGAGGTGGCTTTGCCCATTGTAGTATAAATATGTACCATTGGTGTGAATATATTAAAGAGTTGGCTAGTGAGCCTTTTTCGCCATCTTGTTGTTCCTGTCTATATTTTATCAGTGTATGGGCCAAGGGAAGTTTGGGAACGATCCCAACCGAAAACTCTTCTCGAAAATGTGGAATATTTTATTTTTTCATATTTTTTTAGGGCATCTTTGGGTTGCAAACTAGAAATGTGCAATCATCCACGGTTTGCACATGGGTGACCTGCAGATGGAAAAAAAATGTTGTTTTTTAGATAAGGTTGATGAAGGAGGATGGAATCTTAGTTTGGAAGCTAGGGAAAATGGATAAGCCATCTCACAACTTCAATTAATGTGGCAATTTGTGGTATAACAGATTCCCCCTAATGTGTGAGGTCTTAAGCGAAATTGATGGACGAAACACATTATAACTATGAGAGGCGAGGATGCATTGAAGTAGATCCAATGAAAATTTCTCAAACAATTAATCCAAGAACATAAACAGTCAATAGAGATCAAGTAAGAGTATTATCTTCCCAATTCAGGCATACCCATGCTCATGAGTGATGTAAGCATGGTCGCCAAATCAAGCACACTGCAGATCCATAGCATATATAAAAGTATGAGTGATGTCCATGGACATGAACAATACACAATGGATCCATGTGATAAATATAAATTAGCAATCATGGCCATGAGGAATACACAATGGATCCATGCAAAATATATATCATAGCCATGAATGGAGACACAGTGGAGTTATGTATGAAAATAAAAATCAGAGGATATTTGAAACCAATAGAATGAACAAGTTGATCCTTTGCAAGTACCAATGTATGATCAGTGGTACAATATGTCAGGTAGGAGCACAAAATATGTGATGCTCGTACTTCACCGAAAGTCTTCACAATGATCTGTCGAGGTATGAGTCTACATCATGTGAATAGATGTGTTGGGGTCGAACATAGTGACACACCGTTTGATTATCAATCATGGATGTATACCGTTAAAAAATGTGAGACAACCCAACGATGATGATAATGGGCGTCAAGGTTGTGAATAAATGAGCTGGTGTAAAACACTTGGTAGAATATATCGATCAAGGGACATTGATGTATTCCCACTGTCAATAGTGAGGGAACCTGCCACTGATGACTATAAGTCCCAAGGTACCAAACATGACTCTAGATCTCTATCCCAGAGAAAGATGTGATGAAGTCGATTGAAAGAGATTTGTTGGAAGGAAGGAATTAAGGCATTCTCGATCATCCAACATGAGGGGTGGAAGAAGGCCAAAGATTTGGAAGGACTCGAACAAACAGATTGTAAGGACCACACCGAGGTATGACTATGGAAATAGGCCCAGGGTGCAACTCTAGGTCATACTCTTAGAGCAGTGTGTCAGAGTCGATAAGAGTAGACCCACCAACAAGAAGTCAATGGGGACCTTCTATAATAGCATGAGTGAGATATAAAGATACTTGTGATGATGAGATGTACTTGAATAACATGGGAAGGTCAGCTTGAAAGGTCAGATACTTTCTGCAGAATGGTCGACTCATGTTGAAACTTCCCTTGAACGAAAGAATGACACATTATGTGACTAAGGAAACATGGATTATAAACTGTGATACATTTGTGATACATGAGGCATCAACAAACGCTCCATATGGTTGGAAGAATAACCAAACAGATGAGATTATCCTAAAAAATGAGAAAATGTATCCTAAAGCCATACGAAACCCAAAATATTGAGACACTAACTCAAATATTGTGCTTTGTTCAAGGACGACAAGAATGTTTCCAATAAAAGAGATAGACACTTCCCCCCTTCTTTTTATTTTTTTTCTTTTTCATATTATCAAATCCTGAAAAAGAATAAAAGAATGTTATAGTATAGTGGGGGAAATGAGTGTCACAAGAAAGAAAACTAGTTCTAAAGTACAAGGAACATACCTATGCTCAATGCAAGAAAGCATGTGCATGATAAGGACACTCAGGGGAATTTCTTCTCTAGGGATAAAGGTGTCGAGTCACAAAGGTGTAAATTACAAGGCTAGCAACTGGTAGGAATGCATAAGAAAATGGTTCAACAATAACAAGTTGAAGTTGACATTAGGCCTAAAAGTGTGAGCGGTTAATAGTCAATGAAATTACAACTCAAAAAAAGTTTGGAAGCCCCATTGGAGAATTAGACAGAAAGATATTGAGAGGAAGTTGTGAGGCTTCAATGCAAAGGCACATAGGGACTACCCAGGGATTTAGAGCCTATGAAAAAGATTGTAGCCCGGGAGTCAAAAGGCCAGTGAGGTACTAACTAGGACACTCATGAAGAGGTAAGCTCCACCATCCATAAGAGACGCCTTTATGCAACTTGAGAGGTGTAATGCGACTAACGAATTCGGTTGACCCTATGGAAGATATGTGGTCGACACAGATAAATGCATTGTGTAGGCGAAAATGGAACCTACTCTATATGATAGTAAAAAACAAAATACCTATTGAAGAGTCTGAAAAAATGCCAACATAATTGGCGTTCATGAGAGGGATTCTTTTGGGTAATGGATAGAAAAATATCGAGAAGAATATATGAGGCTTCAACGCAAAGTCATGGCCAGACTAAACAAGACTCCTAAGCCTAATATAAAATTTGCAGCTTGAGCGCCATAATACAAAGCGGTTCTAAACTAGGGCACTCATGGAAGGTAGGCTCTACCATCAACAAAATGACATTTTGAGCAGAGAGATGTGTTCATGTGGCCATTTAATGGGATCGACCCTAAGGAAAAGTGGATATCGCAACTATTAATGCAAAAAGTGCAAGGTGTATAATCCCTATTCAAAAATTCCAGTTATGCGAAAACATTACCTTCCCAAAGTCTTGAAAAAGATTCGGTCAACTGAAAAGGACCAAAAGATACCCAAAGTATAGTTGTACCACCTGAAAAGGAAACCATAGCACTACAACACTTCATTGATATTAGTTCAATTGAGGAAAAATGATAAGATAATGGAAAAGTGGGTTTTAGAAGTACACAAATAGTAATAATTTACCAATTACAATACCATTTTCACCATTTTACCCAAAATTGCCAAAAATTGACCAAAACCCTCTTACCTTGGATCGAATATTACGGGAGCTTGGAGCAACAAAAACACGTGTCGTCTGGATCAAGTAAGTTGTTTTTATCTCTCTTTCAATTTCATCCATTCATTTTTTTATTTTTTCATGAGAAATAGAGGGGCATACCCCTGTTCTTCTCACAACCTTTGTGTATTCATGATTCACATTGAGGTGAATCAAAAATATCTTCGAGTTGAGAAAAGGAAACTCGTGGATTTATGCAATTGTCTAAACTATGGCCCGTGGATAGATAGGAATGAAATGAAAAAATTAAAATATTAATCCTTTTTTCTCCCTTGCATTTTGCAGGATGTTTTTCCAATGGAGAGAGCATGAGCATGAGGAAGTTGACAATGCCATGGTTGACGATGCAGATGCCACAAATTCTCTTCACCAATGAAGAATGTATAAATGTTTCCTAACAAGTGGCATGTGGGCACAAAGGAGGTTGCTCAATCTCCTTATAGACTATTTGCACTCAAATGCATAGGATTTCATGCTTGACGATCAGTCATTGACCATCATTGTGGATGAAATTTACTTCATCACTGGCCTATCTTGGCAAGGAGAAGTGGTTAACTTCAAAACTCGTAGAGGGGGCAGCATGACTGTCTATCAGTATATAGCCGCATATTGTGAATATGGGACTGATAAATCAAGGACTCAAATACCGATCAAGAACGTTGTGAACTTGAGTCTTAAAGTGATCCTCTACACGATAACATGGATCGTAGGATCAACATTGTTGAATCTAGCTTCACGGTCTTAGATGCAATATGATATTGAATTCCCGAGGTGCATATTGTTTGATTGGAGCACGATGATTCTCACCTGCATGCATACCCAACTAACATATTGTAAATTGCGGAAGATACAAAACTTTGGGTTTGGAAGCATTCTTTATTCTTTGTTTTTTGAGAGAGTAGCGGCCCACGGGTATTAGCCTGAGATATTTTGTCAAAGAACACCAATGACCATGGGCGACCTTGATATCATGGAACAAATTACTATCATTCATAGGTGGGGGAAAATTGTTTAATCCCTTTCATGATGTCTTCTTCAATTGGTGGGCTCGTCAGATACCGACTATCGATGATTATCCATATAGTGGTATAGAATTTTCCCAGGATTTGGATATGATTGTTCCTACTGGAGAAACACTTGGAGATACAGGTAATCTTTATCTTTTGTATTGTTTAATTTTTATTTATTTTTATTATATTTAACTTATTAAAAGGAAAAATAACTTGTCTTTTTGGTAAGATCCATATTACTAAAATGTGTCTCTTGGATGTGCAGATAAAGCACTAGTTAGACCAACTAAATTTCCACGACACCGACGTCAGGGACGAGGTGAATAAGAGTCCAATGATGATGCAACGAAGACATTTTGGGGCATGGGGAGGAACATGGAGGCCTCACACACTTTATCCTTATGGCCATCATAGATGATCTACCAGTAGGGATGCAACAACATGTTGTTGGTGTACCTCAGACATGGGTCCACCTTTTTCTATGTTTAGAAAACACCATAGTCTGTTATGATAGGGCTCACTGACCTCAAGCCTAGAATTTTTATGTGCTAAGGGCACCATTTTGTACTTATAAACATTTGGGGCTAACAACCCAAATTTTGTGCGTCATTTTAATCTACTTGCAAATAATGAATATTTATATGTGTCAAGGTTTTGTGCTTGTGTTTAATGATGAAACAAATTCCAATCTAGAATGTAGTTAGCATATGCATCAGTTACTATATTAGATTGCCTAGGAACACGTATATATGTAATGAAATCAAAATATCGTTCCAAGAGATGTACTTTAAGGAAGCGACGTAACAAGACCGGATCGTGGATATGGTATAGGCCATTCAACTGCGACACAACTAATTGATATTCTAAATAGACTTGGAGGGATCGAATTCCATACGAAAAAGTGTCTCGCAAAAGTTCAATGATGGCACTGTATTCGACTATATTATTTCTTGTTTCCCCGAGACAAACACCCCCAACAGACACTAGTTGGTTAGTGGGTGAATAAAACACCCAAGCAATAGAAGCGAGGTTCCGAGTGTGGTAACTAACACCGTCTATGAATTCGACATAAAATGGCGACTCCCTTGGAATCTTCCACACAGGAAAAACACCACCATTAACAACGTAGAAAAAAAAAGGCACCTACACAAACTATATACAAAATTAAACAATAATTACAAGAGAACTAGTACTCGAGTCACAAGGCTCAAGCATAGTATTTTTTGACGTAGAGACCATTTCTAGGCTCTAGCAACACATTTCCCTCATAATAAACTAATTTGTAAGCCCCTTTTTTCCAATACACGTCTTACGATATATGCACCGTGCCACAGGGGGTTGAATTTACCTGCTCCTAAGGCATCCTTATCCTGGTTGTATACCAAAACAAGGTTTCCTTTGGAGAACACTATCAATAGCTAGATTACTATAGCACATTGAATATTGATGATGCTTGATCGAATTAACAATTGGTTACTATTGCGCCTTTAATCATGTTGGTGAATGATTGAATTATTAATTCTTTTCTCGTGCGCCTAAATTGTTGATGTATAATTGATGGATTAATTGAATAAAATGCTCATGCATAATTCATTAATGCGATGTATGACTATTTGAGTAATTAAATTCCTTGTGTGCGTTGAATTTTAATGTAGTGTTGATGGTTTTAGATTTTAGTCTCTTGTGTGAAATACACGTTTATTCTGACGAGTAATTTCACATTTTGATTGGGATTCACGCCACGAATAACTGCTATTGCATTGCGCCTTGGATGTAAGGTGGTCTATGATGTGTTATGTGAATGATTACTCGTGCAACATGTTTAGATTGATGTTTTAATTTCCTAATGCAACACTAAAAGAAAAAAACATTACCTGTTGTACATCGTTTTTGTGTTGTAATGGTCGGGGTCATTACAGTTTCATAATTATGTCCTATATTTTTTTGTTTACTCATATATGTCAAATTATGTCTTATAATTATGTTTGATATTTTTTTATTTACTCATATATGTAGTAATTATGTATTGTATGTTTAATCAATTAGGTAAGTACCAAGTCAAAGATACAAATATATATAGAGAGCCTCTTATCGACAAGTTACTATATTTATGGAAGGGCATCACTATGCATGATATCTCTATACTAGTAGGTGCGCAAAGGGAATTTCAATTCCATGTAATGCTTGTATGAAAAATTCACGATGCCCCAGGGATAACACATTTATGTGGTATGTTATAACGTTACACTGCACTTTAATAGTGTTTGATTTTATGAAGTTCATATCATGCATGTTTTTTATATAATCCCTTTATTAAACATGCTTCGAATAATTGATATAAAATTTAATCCATCTCTTGCAGGTCTTCAAACAAAGAGTAAATTTCCATGTCTACTTTGAGGTCCTAACATGAAATCTCCTTGTTCAAGAACTTTAGGAAAGGAGGTGTTTGATGAGTATAGGCACTTCCTCTCTAAGAACCATAGGTATCGAAGTACCGAAAAACATATTTTCAATGGGAAAGAAGAGACTGGATTAAAACCAAGGAGAAAGACACCACATCTATGGTAGCTACAATATAATAGAAATAGTCAAGGTATGAATCAAATTGTCTATCATACATTAAATTTTTGGAATATTTTATATTTTTATTTCATTTTTTTCATTGTACTAATTGTCAAGTATTGTTGTAATATCTTTAATTTATATGCTTCACCTTGAAGGTCATCATGAAGGCATTAATAATGGGGTGCTTCCACAAGGAATGGAAATTTATCCCATACAATTCAGTAGGCTCCCCTACTATGAGCACATAGAAATTGTTCATTTGTTTGATACAATGCACATCAGGAATAATGTAATAGAAACGTTATCGAAAATCTTAGATGGAAGGAGTGACAAAGAAAAAATTGTCAAGATTTGTAATGACATTAAGGAGGCCAATCATGCAATGAAAAGTGTGATTCATTAAAATAGCGATGGATACCAAAATATAAGCACCCTTCCAGGGTTATTGACAGTGCAGAAAAGCAAGGATGCAAAAGAGGTTATTGAAAAAATTAAATTTCCCACTAGATTTTCTTCAAACATAAAGAATATCCTATCAAAGAAAGGTGAATAATTAGGTGGGGCAAAAAATCATGATTGGCATACCTCGATTAAGGTAATTATTTTGGTGTAAATATTTCTATAATGGTGAAACATATTCTTAGTGTTTTTTTCTACTAATTTGGGAATAAATAATGATTCATTTTTTTTGTTACAATATGTTCTACCTCTATCTCTCTAGACAAATTTGACAACAATGTCAAACAAGTTATATATGATCTTGGCAAATACATGAGGTACGTGGCGATTTATATGCAAAGTATAATTTGTTCAATTCGTTGTACAACTTATATTTGACTGCATGTGTTTTAATTGTAATGTAATACCATATACTTTTTTGTTGAAATCCATGATTTGATTGCATTATTTGTAGATGGTTGTCATCTAAACAAATCTATAAAGAAGATATAAAGTATTGGAGGAGATAAATGCATTGTCTAATGTGTGAAATGGAAAAGTATCTACCTCCGACATTTTTCAATGCACAAGAACACTACCTCGTACACCAAGTTGAGGAGATTGAAAAGTGTGGACCTATACACACAAGGTCAATGTGGATGGTTGAGAGGCACTTGAAATCATTGAAGGCTTTGGTTAGACAAAGAGTACGTCTTGAGGTTTCTATGGTAGAGGGATATATGGTATATCAAACCATGGTTTATATTACTCAATATATTCCTAAACTAGTTGCAAGTATCAATGTGGATCATTTGGGATGTCAACTCCATCAACAAATTTGAAGGGGAGAACCTATTGGGGAAAGGTAGAATGAGGAAAGTGGCATGCAAGTAGATGGTGGGGATTTATAATAAAATTGAATTTTTATTTTTATGTATATTGTACTTATTTAATTTCTAGTCTTCCTACATAATCCATTATTATGAAGGTATACCATGGTAACTGATTATATGTGAATTGTTTTATTTTAATACATCTGGTCGAGAGTGGGATGCAATACATTTATACATTGCAAACAATCTTGATTGGATGAAGGTATGGATTGAACAATTTATACAATATAATAATGATAGGTTATCATGGTATGGTGTGGATACATTGGTCAAAGATGTTGAACGTAAAGGAGATATCAATCTTACACAAAGTAAAATTGATTTAGCAGATGGTTTAAAAGATAAATCGGAAAGCATATTCGCCCATACTATTTATTTTTTTTGAATATTATATTGATGTATATGACGTGTGTTTTTTCTTAATTTTCATAATTTCCAAGTATAAATATGTTTATCAATTGACAATGCATTTTTTATGTGTCTTGCATATTTTAGTTGAAACACCACAAGGCTATGTGGTGAAATGGCCGCAAATTTCGCATCAAAATGTTGGATGAAAAGATGAAAACTTATTATAGTGGGATAACTGCAGTATTTTAGGTTACTAATGTTTCCTCTAGAAGTGACAGACATCCAAAAGTCTCTGAAAAATTATACTATGGGTTTCTGGATGATATACTTGAGTGTGACTTTAAATCTTTCAAATTAGTTCTTTTCGACGTCAAATGGTACAAGTTA
>ML842737.1:10398-22344 GCA_009831015.1 Picea engelmannii
GTTTAATCAAGGGAAATAACCCATACCATGACTTCATGCCCAAAAAACCACAAAATTGATTAGGAGTAATGAGTTGCCAACATATTTTCCATGGCTACATTGGTGTTTGCAAAGGTTGGGCAATGACATATGAAGAGTGAGAAATTTGTGTGATTTTTCCCCAAGATTGCAAGACTATGAACTTGTTTGAGGTTTGAACCAAGAATGGCCAATGTTAATGTGTCAAGGAGGGGATAGGTTCAAGATTCAAATCTTGACAACTTCACAATTATATAGATAAACAAGTGTTGTGGCCAAGTGTAAATGCCATGGAAAAACAACAATGGGTTGTAAATGGCACATGTAATCACAATGGTGAGGTTGTTTACATGGATGTCACAAGTATAAGTGTTAAGATGATAAGTACAAGTCAATATAAAAATATGGCTTTAATTGCACCCAAATTCATTATCATGCAACAAACTAATGCAATCATATACCAATCAAACCATAGGTAAAACTACTACTTGATGTCCAATTCTAGTATTCAAGGTAATCCTTGCGACGAGTGCATCCTCCATGGCTTGGTTGAGAACATCAATAATTTCACAAGTCCACAACTCTTCCTCAAGTAAGTGACCACTGAAGTTGGAGGATCATGTTATTTATGAGAGCTAGGCTCTCTTTCAATGCTTGTGAACTGAAGAAAGAGAGATAAACTTGAGAAAACAACTTGAATATTCACCCAAAAATATATATGCGTATTTTGTGTACTAGATTGACCTTGGGAGCATGGGAAATGCCCACAGAAGGAGCAAAATTTCACCCTTAATAGATCTAGAGTGAATTCTCAACAAAAGGTTGAATGAGCCAAGAATTAGGGTAAGGGAATATGTGCAAGGGAGGCAAATTTCCACCATTTGATCTACATGGAGAGCTGCAATCCTTTCACGCCAATCCAGGCAAACAAATGACATTAAATCCAAATTCAAATATGGTGTATGGAAAAGTTTTCAAGCACATTTGTTTCCCACTATTAATTACCAAACCCTTTTGCAAACACCAACTATCATATCCACATATTTTCCAAGTGCTTGAACCATGTCATAAATAATTGCCAAGAACATGAACTATGAAAACAAGTACTTGCCAAGTATGTAAACAAGCTCCCAAGTATTTTCAAAAGATACAAACCACATTCCAAAATTTCCAAGTATATAATTTCCACGTCTATAGTTAGCATGATTACCATTTTGTTCTAGTTTGAGGTGAGGCTAGGACTCAATATCATATGTTTTATCCTCCATTAAGTGTAAGTGTTGAAATAGCTTATACCTTGAATACTTTAAGCATTGAAATGTAACTTTAAAATAGGCATTGGAACATTTGCTTGCACACTAACATTTGCATGTGTTTTTGCAAGGTATCCATAGAAACCTTAAATAATCATCACAGTCCCAAGTAATCATAAATTAAGCATGCCATAAAATTATCAACATTTAAACATCTTCGCATAATCACTATACAAGACATAGAGAAACTAAAGCATGAGAATTACACCTAAACAGATATAACTCAATGACCTTATCATCCCATCACTTAAGTGCACATTAGGAGGTGGACCCTATAGTAGACAAAGGGAATGGGAATTCTACCTCTTTGGAGGAGCAAGAGATTGAGGATAAGAAATCACTTTTTCATCTACATGAGTGGGAAGAAACACAATCAAAATATAAATAATCATGTCAATCATACAAATCAATTACAATTAGAAATGAAATACCAACTAAAATACCTAGATATTTGATGGTTGTCCTCATATGATATTTGTTTAACAATGCTCCAATAGATCTCATCCAATAGTTGTTCTATTAATTTAACCAACACTTCAAGAATTAGCAAAATAATAAAATAAATTAACAAACATTTTTATGACTAAATAATAATTAAAAAGACTTGAGTGCATTAATACCTGAATGAGCTCCTCTTGGTTTCGAGAATAATTTATTAGAGTAGTCTAATCTTGGATCAAGCCTCCCTCGATTTGATGGAGCAACAACAAAGTCTACATTGAATTTGTTGTTACTCTGTTGGATCGAAAGAGGTTCGCTCCAAGATTATCCAAATCCTAATTTATTATATATTGAACATGTCCAACCACGTGAAAGTGGAAGCTCTTATGCCCCCCCTCGCATCACTCTCAATTCCCTAGTACCCAATCTATCTACTAGAAAATAGTTCAAAGCAACACATTAAGATGCATGCATAGACACTAGAAAAACAACAAATTCAGAAAGAAACGTATGTGGTTTTGTGCATTAAGAAACATATCTAAATGATTCATTAACATATAACATTCATTCATTAATCATAGTCACAAAATACTTCATCTCAATAACTTTTATCATCAAAAATATGTTTTCACGATATGGTACATGATGTTTCTAATTATATAACTAGTACAATCATTTCTTTTTTTGTTTCTTCATTTTTGAAATGAATCAAGAAAGGATGTTGTCAATTCCTTCTTCCCCTTTAGTTGTTCTGGCCTCTGCATGTCTTATTGACGACATGGTCATGTACTCATGATGTCGAGGCTGCTGTAAGGGGGGGCATGGATCATCAACTGCAAGAAGAAATAAATGTTAAATTGATACTTTTTGTTATTACTGTCACAACTATTTCATTAATAAAAAGAGCATTAGAGTGTTATTTACCTGCTTGAGTAGCGGAGGCAAGTAGAGTAGTTTCGGATGTGACCATATGTTGCTCTTCTTATCTAGCCTCATCCTTTACATGCTCTAGAGTTGAAACAAGAAAGGTTATAATTAATACACCGTTTTCGGTTAAATATTTTTAATTGTAATTCATACTACATTTTGTATAGCACATGAAATACCTCCAGTACCGAGTTGCACACCACCTTTATTGGGTGGCACTCCACCGTCACTAGGTTGTGTTCCACTAGTGGGGACACTTGTTTCTTCGTTGGTTGTCTACTTATGAAAACAAACACATTACTTTATGGCCAAAAACAATAATCAATATATTGTACAAGTAATAAATGAGAAACAATCTTCGTTGGTTTTATTTAGTTGTGTTTCGGTTTGAGTGCAAAAAGGTTGTGTTTTCTCCAAGCATTTTTTGCATTCAACCACGACTTGAAAGTTGTGCTTGAAAGAAATCTTGAGGTCTTCCTCTGTTGGATATTGTTTGAACTCCAATCCCTACAATTTTGCATAAGAACATGAATTTTGCTTCTTCTATGCAATTAAATTTAAATTGTTAACAATATATTATTTGGATGCAATTGATTTTTTTATACTTACAGTTGGTAGGGCTAGTTTCAAGTAACCACCTAGGCCAAGTTTGTGATGCCCATGTTTTTCTATTCTAGCCTTGGTGGATTTGTATGTGTCTAGGAGTCTATATTGAAAATTTTCTAATACGTAACTAGATGTCGCAATGACGATAAAGCATCATAATTGCATTATTATAAGTGTCGCATGCCTTCCTGACTCGGGTGGTGTCTTTCCTTCTTTTCGGAGCATCTTATCCTTTTCATATTTCTGTAGGGCCTTCCAATCCCTCTCAGGAATCATTGGAGGATTCCCATACTTAGGGTTATTTTACATATGAACCCTATATTGTTCCTGCAGATATTTTAAATATGCACCTTCTTTTGAGGAGATTCCATATTTGTTGAAGGAACCCTTACCGAACATGCCAACCAACTTGTTAATGAGTGCATATTTTAACTTGGAAATTTGGGAATTACACCTTGTGCATATGGTGGGCCCAAAGATATCCAAGTTCAGTTCATTCATGAATTTATAAAACGTATTGTTTCCTTCAAAAATATTTTATCATTAATTTAAAATAATCGCACATTATACGTAAATTTCAATTAGATTGTACATAATAATTAAAGCATAGCTTAAATACCTGAAAGATTGTCTATTTTCATAGGGATGAGCTCATCATTTACCAAAAAGGTAATCGATAGTGTTCTCATGCTAGTGACACGAGAAGATCCAGGAAGCATGCTTCAAAATGTGCAATGTCATGTCCTGCATCCACAACATCCTGTGCACATTCTGGCATGTGCAAGTCAGGGCTGGGTGTAGTACTGGCATCGACACTGGGGGGTGTACCAGTCTAAGTGACTAGCGTAGTACTAAGATCAACATCGACCCTGGGGATGTACCCATATGATGTTGTGTCAGTGTAGAAATGATGTTGGTACAAGCACCAACCTCTGTAGGCACATCCTGAGGATCAAAATCTTGCAAAAATTCCTGTAAAAATAAAGAGTTTTTTTATAAAGGACTTGTAAGAGTATAAAAATTAAAATCCACAAATAAATAAATGGGATAATTAAATATCTTACTTACCCCATAGAGATGGTTTTTTCCCATCAAGGCTTTAATTCTTTCATTTATCTCATGTGTTCGCGGTCGAATCTAAATCAAAGAAGCGAGTTCGATGTTTGATTTTCTCATAAGATTCCTTATTGTTTGCATTGGGTTGGTGGAGGTAACAATTTATTCACCAGTAAGGACTTCCTCTGTAGGATTTGTGGACTTCTCTATGCTTGTTTCCTTCCCCCTATCACCCTAGGACAATGGTCTTTCCAACAATGCAATGTGAATATAAGAATCAGAAAAATAGAAGAAATTCAAATGTATGCGAAATAAAGTTAGTTCATGAATAGGCATGGGACAAAAACATGGCATGCTAAAAACATCAAAGTAAAGAGTGACTAAAGAACATAAGGAGTGATTGGTGTGTACATTGTGTATTGTAGACTTTAGGTTGTTAAAAATTTCTTGGCTCGTGCGAATAGTCATTAACAATGGATGATTTTTATGATGCCTTATTAAATATGGCCAACAAAACCACTGATTCTAAATGATTTTACATTTAAATTATACAATGTTTCATGGGATATCATTATGGAAAGGTGTTAGGAACTTGGCTTTGGTCTAATTTTCATGAAATTTATTAAACATTTTTTTGTTAATTTTAATTGAGACACAAGAAAGGGTCGGTGCCCTTCTACCCTGATCACCCTACCACAATATAAGAACCATGATGTATTAAAATGTTGCCTTAACTTACAAGATGTGTGGCAGTATATTACAGTAAATGATAATCATAAAATATACGAGTCATTTCTTACAGGTTGGGTAAAATAGTATATGTATCGCCCCCATAATAGAAACGTTTGTATCTAATTGATTCAAATTATAATCAATCAACAACTATTCCATTGCAACTATTGATTGTATTTCACGTATGAATACATGGTTTCGTTTACGCCCCTCAAATACACAATTGGGTTTCTTATTTGTGGTCGCGGGTCATGTACTATTTATAAACCCTGCAATATTCCCTATTGCTTTTGGCCTTTTGTCAATATACATAGATGATCCTTTATTTTGATCATTTTCTTTTAGTTGTATATAATTTGCAGCCACACCATATATTCACATACTTTTTGTATATTATACTAGTCGTATTGAATATTTGTATATGTAACAGGGTACAACATAATCCATCAATTCAGTTAATCCATTGTAACATACCTTTATGCCATTGATGGAAAATAGCCTGAAACCATGTAATGATGATGGGGCAATGCAATATATCCTTTCGTTGACACAAAAATCAATGTTTATTTGAGGAAGATCCTTGTGTACCCATCATTTCACTAGATTTTTGTACCTCAAGGGAACCTCGATGTCGGATATGCTTTCAACATCATAAAAACATGACCCCCCTTTAGCAAGAAAAAATTCCATGTGTCTGTGGAATTTTATTTTGATCTTCTCACCTCTAGTTGATCTATGCCTATTAGACCTACTAGATGTCTCACTTTCCTCTATTCTACCTGAACTTCCCTCACTCGACGAAGATAGATCTAGAATATACATGTTTGGTTGTATATCCTATAACACTCCATCAAATGAGATAAATAATTTGTGAGTGTCATAAGGGTTGTGATGAAACATCTTGAGGAAACCAAAAGAACATAATAGTACAAGTGAATTTTGTTGTTACAATAAAATTCTCAACCTGCTCATTTTTTTGCAAAATTAATAATAATTTAATAGTACAAGTGATTTCATGCTTCATGGATTGACATATACCATAATTTTAAGAGAATGGAGGAAGGGATTTCTTTTACAATCCAACATATTATATAAAGAACTAAATATTTTTACAACAATGAGTTACAACCAAAAATCAAACCACATTTTCATTTAACCATAAAGAATATGTTTTCGTCGAGATCTTATTGATTCTGACCTTCATTACATCACCATATCAACTTTCACAGAAATATGTGACTTGGATACATGAAAACAATATCAGAAAACATGGTTTCAGTGGAAAGGAAATACAAGAACTTTGTATGTTTCCAAGGTTCGTCTATCAGACGTAAAAGATTTAATCTGAGTGATAAAAGCGTCGATTGGAAAAATAAACTCAAAAACTTATTTTGTTATATTCAAGATAAGAATTTTTGTATATTCAAGCCTTACTCCCTTTGACCATTGAAGTTTTTGTTCCTTTCTACTAAGGTAGGACATCCAAAGATTCTTCCCTCTTGCATTAACCAAGTTTTGAGATCACCTTGATAGTACTTGGAAAGGATTCCAAGAGGACTAATCCCCCCATCCACTCTTGAAGAATCCTATTATCCCTAGTCAATGCTTGAGAGGTAATCCTTTTAGGTGTCTTTCAACATTGACTCATATTTAAAGCCTAAGTTTCACCTAGAACTTGTGTAGTAACCCCATATCCCTTTTTTAGGAACTAGTCTACCATTCTCTTCAACCAAAAAACAACAAAAAAAAAAACGTTAGTTTTATTTCTTTTTTTGTTTTACGGTCTATGGTTTAAATGTTTGATATGATATTGGAATGCTAGATCTAGGTCATTTTCTTTGATACATCTCGTTAAACTTGGATCTCTATCATGCAAACTAGCCTTTATTTTATATATCATTTGAATTTGGCATAAATTGGGTTATTGATCATATCCTTAATGTGTTTATCTTGTGGATCTAACCTAAGTAACAAGGTAACCCTAAGAATTTCTAAGTATTGACATTTCTCTTGGGTTACTTCAATTTCATTCTTAGAAACGTATGCATTAGCCTTGCTCTCCATTAAGCTCATGGTACATGAATTTATACCAGCATTAGGATATCTCCATGATCTACACATTTGAAAAAGATAAATTAATGATAAGGTAAGTGGGACGACCAACATCTAAGGTGAAATGATTTGTTTTCTTTGGCACCTAAATTTCACCCTTTAAGCTTGACATCCAGGATTCTTTAAAGCTCTTATTCCAGATCTAAATTTGTCATGTTGGGTATATATATTAGAATAAACTATCACTTTAGCACTCACAAGCACACAATTTTTCTTTGATCATATACATTGAACAAGGGTTTAAAAATGCTATGCATAAAATTCAAATTTGGACTCATTTCTCCAATATTATTGCAACGTTTGGGCTCATTGCTAATCTAGAATATTGTCCTAAGTAGAATGATGAAACATTGTGGCATTTGAAGGTTAATGCCACACTTATCACGGGAGTTTCCTGAGGGTTTAACACTGGTTCTAATTCAAAGTTGATGGTTTCTCTAATAATCTCAATGGAACATGTATAATACTTCACCACTAGGCATAAAATACTTGTATTTTTTGTTTACTGTCTTAGACATATTATATTATGAGCTTGTGGTAAAGATTCTCCAATTAATGTCTCTTAATGGTCAATCATGACATACTATATTTTTTGTTGCTATGTTCTTTGCACAATCATTTTAATACTAATCCCCTGAATGTTAAATTGCTAATTATGGATGAAAAGTTTAAAAACTGTGGACATTAACTTGGCACCATTACATTACTCTTAATATCAGATTTGAAAGGTGTAAATATTCTTTGAATAGTGGTAACTTGTCTTGAACATGGCTCGAATATGCCTTAATTTTTATGGTAACAACATGGTTAGATGATGTTGGTTTCTCATTATATTTCTGATCAATTTTGGCACATATATTTCATCTTAAATTTGTATTGAGAAATTCATTTCATCTAGGTCTGATAACGATTTTGAGGGGTGACATTTTTCATACATTTCATCAACAATAAAACTATGGTATCATTGCTTAGGGTGAGAAATTTACCAGAAATTTCCTAGGGTGAGAAAAAATTACCGATTTGGATGACATTGTTGTTCTACGTGGGCTCCTCTATCACTCTTTGTCTGATTGTGGCTCCTATCACTCTTTGTCTCTATGGCTCTTTGGTGGGGTTATTGTGTCTTATGTTGTCGCTCTCTATCTTTGTAGTTGGGGTCTTGCGAGGGTTTTGTTTGCAGGCAGGGTCGATGCATCAAATTATTTGTTATATATATGTTCATTTTTAGGTATGTAAGTTTAGAAATAATTTAGAATGTTTAATTCAACTTAGGTGGAAAGATGAATAGAGAACCCATACACATACAATGACAATACTCTAGATAAAGAAATAGAGAGTATGTTGAGGTCACGAAATAGATGGTACTCATAATGGTGATAGTATAATGAAGATCAAGAGAAAGGTTATACCTTTGGAATGAGAGTGATGGAAATCAGACTTTGGATAAGAAATGAAAGGCACAACACATACCCAAAGTGGTTGTTCTAGAAAAACTATGGAAATTTCCACTGGTTACTCAAGTGAACACATACCCAAGTGAAATCCTACAATGAGTTCAACCTTTCTTTTTATTTCTCATAATCCGTTGCCAATGTGGTGAATATAGCATTCTCCATGGTATCAAACCAAGTAACTACGATAACAACTTAAATATAAGGCTCGAAACCAATGTTGAACAACAAAAAATCTTTGAAGATGATTCAATATCCATGTTGTCAATGTCTCATTTTATGGTTGTAATCCTTTGTTGGCACAAAATTTCTCGTATACTTAAAATTGATTAAAGACATCCTATATATCATTCTCAAAAGAGAACATATCCATCAAAAGTTCAAAATATATTCAAGTCATCCTAATCCTTCAAGGTTCATAAGTGATTACATCAAATCTAGTTTGGATATACAAATTTTCTCACCATGTTTCATCTAGGTTTTTAAAATCCTCGCATGTTTGGATTCAAAGCTTGCTTATTGTTCTATTTTGTTTAATAGACTTCCCTTTTCTAGCTTGCAATTCAATTAGCTAGTGATAAGCCAAACCTATTACTTGCTCCATGTTCACTCTAACAAGGAAAAATGAATCATATCTCTATAAACCTTTGTTGATGACCTATTCTCCACAATGACATAAGCACAAAAGAAAGAGAAATAGTTATGTTAGTTAATATAAATGCATGCATACTCAAGAAAATATTTATAATAGTTATCATGGATGCATGCCTACTCAAACATATAATAGTTAGCATGGATGCATGCCTACTCAAACCTATAATATCTTCTAAGTTTAATGATGCTTTATTTACTTATCAATCAATGCATTAATTATTCTAAGCACCATATTTGAAGCTTGCTTCAATCATTAAATAACCATATGAACCAAAACTTTATTTTGTGTGAATTATCCTTATACAATAACATGATACTGACATCATAGGTTGTATTAACACTCACACTAGCCTCATGATAGTGTATTTTTATGTATGTTGTGAGATGCCTTCACTCATGCTTCACCATGAACATTGTAACCTATGTGCTCTTATACATTCCTTACCAGCATTGGGCGCACCTCATGCCTTCACTCACATCTAACCAACATTGTCTCCCTTAGCCTATTACCTTCGCTAGTTTGACACTAATTTTTGTTTCCTAATGCCTCTTTCCTTCCTTAGTGCTTAGGTAGGGTTCCCTATTTTTTCCTCTCCTCTTCCCCTTGGACCTTGGTCACTAGTTTCAATTTATTAGATAATTTGAGGTACTTGTTTGGGGCACTCTCTTACTCTATGGGTCCGATTTGTGACTCTCTTCACATTTATGTTGTAATTTTGTCTTTTTATTGTCAAATTCTTTGTGTGAGTCATATTTGAGTCTCGAAACCCTCCCATACAGTTGACGCATGCATATATTATAACCATGTCAAATTTCAATGCATACAAGCACAAACTATTTGTTTTTAACATTGTCCCCATTCACAAGTCATTCGGCGCGAGGTAAAATTAAAGAATAATTTCCACTAATTGATAATTAATGGATAACCTTGAAAAATTTTAGACTAACCAAAGTTAAAATTGGAGATGATGGTATAAACCTAAATGATATTCTCTTGATTTTAGACCTTATGCATGGTAGATGAGCTCTTCAAGCATCCTTTAGGCCCTTGAATACTATTTTTTTTTATCCATATACCATGTGCAAAACTTTAAGAGTCATCTATAGTTCATAAAACCTTGTAATGGTGCCAATATGGTACATAGGCCAAATATTTCATTTATAGGGCTTATGTGGTGGTTTTAGACCTTATGCATGGTTTGGGAGTCCTAAAAGTGTATTATATGCCTTAATACATTTATAGTTCCTCCTCATACCATGCCCATGACTTGGAGAAGCATAGTTTGAAAAAATACAATGCTTTCCCCTTTCAATAGTCATTGTTTCTGGAAAGTTTTGACGAAGATGTTATAGGAACGATGAACATGTTCATTGAAACCTTGCCACAATATGATGATAATGGTGATGACAAATAAAATGATGGATAATTTCATATCATTCACATTTATGTTATATTTTTGTCATTTGATTATCGAATTCTTTGTGTGAGTCGTATTTGAGTCTCGAAAACTTCCCATACCATCAACGTATGCATCTACTATAACCATAACCATGTCAAATTTCAGTGCATACAAGAACAAAATGAAAAAAATTCAACGTTGGAACCATTCACAGGTCACTCTGTTCTTGGTCAAATTAAAGAATAATTTCCACTAATTGGTAAATGGACCACCTTGAAAATTGTTAGATGAACGAAAGTTAAAATTTGAGATGATGGTATAAACCTGAATGATCTTCTCTTGGTTTCAAGAATAATATATTATCTATTGAACAATGCCAAACACATGAAAGCAATACCCTCACATCACTCTCAATTCCCCAATACCCAATTTATATACTATAAAATATTTGAAAGCAACATAGCAAGAATAAAGCATAGAAAGTAAGATAACAAAAATTTAAGGTAAATGAAAGAGAACAAATCAACTAAAAACATATAAATACATACCTCATACATTTCAACATTTCGATATCATTAATATTCTTCTTCATCCAACTCAACATCTGTATCATCTGGTTCATAATTGATGTTGAAAGGATTGTTCATATCAACATCATCATCAATGTCATCATTTCCAATCATATCATCATCTATATCATCATCAAGAACATTGTCTCCTACATTTGGTTCAACTTCTTCAAGTTCTTCATCTAACACATCGTCGATATCATCTTCATCCATAACATTGTCTAGAAAATATCTTTGAACTTCTATGACGTCTTCATCTAAAACATGAACTAATTGCTCCTCTACATCATCTTCTTCTTCAATATCAGCTTCCGCTACATTATACTTTACCGGCCTTCCTCTTGGATCATATCTAAAAACACATGACCAACCCACTCTACCTAGAACCTATGAGTAAAATACATGTTCGTATTGGCTTGGAAGAACATAGGGATCTGATCCTGGCTCAACATTCCTTGTATTAACTATGGTAAATCAGTTATCATGTTGATTAACATTTCTATCAGGATCGGTTCGTTCATTCGTAACTTGTACCATTTGACGTCGAAAAGAACTAATTTGAAAGATTTAAAGTCACACTCAAGTATATCATCCAGAAACCCATAGTATAATTTTTCAGAGACTTTTGGATGTCTGTCACTTCTAGAGGAAACATTAGTAACCTAAA
>ML842737.1:23755-43295 GCA_009831015.1 Picea engelmannii
AAGGAGACATTTTCATTTTGAATCATCTGGTACTTGAACATTTAAGTGGGGTAAAAGGAGGTTGCCCCCTCGAAGAGGCTTATTATCTGAAATTATCTCTTTTTCAAGGCGTTGAGTACTTTTCTGAGGTTTTTCTATGCTATGTTGATGTTTGGTTCTTAACAAATTTACCAATTTGGACGACATTGTTGTTCTATGTGAGCTCCTCTATCGCTCTTTGTCTGACTGTGGCTCCTATCACTCTTTGTCTCTATGGCTCTTTGGTGGGGTTATTGTGTTTTATGTTGTCGCTCTCTGTCTTTGTGGTTGGGGTCTT
Organism: Picea engelmannii; assembly: GCA_009831015.1. Lineage (NCBI taxonomy): Eukaryota > Viridiplantae > Streptophyta > Pinopsida > Pinales > Pinaceae > Picea > Picea engelmannii. The sequence goes on from ML842737.1 coordinate 24,072, forward strand.
GCGAGGGTTTTGTTTGTAGGCAGGGTTGATGCATCAGGTTATTTGTTATATATATGCTCATTTTTAGGTAGGTAAGTTTAGAAATAATTTAGAATGTTTAATTCAACTTATGTGGAAAGATGAATAGAGAACCCATACACATACAATGACAAGACTCTAGATAAAGAAATAGAGAGTATGTTGAGGTCACGAAATAGATGGTACTCATAATGGTGATAGTCTAACGAAGATCAAGAGAAATGTTATACCTTTGGAATGAGAGTGATGGCAATCAGACTTTGGATAAGAAATGAATAGCACAACACATACCCAAAGTGGTTGTTCTAGAAAACCTATGGAATTTTCCACTGGTTACTCAAGTGAACACATACCCAAGTGAAATCCTACAATGAGTTCAACCTTTCTTTTTATTTCTCATAATCCACTATCAATGTGGTGAATATAGCATTCTCCATGGTATCAAACCAAGTAACTACAGTAACAACTTAAATATAAGGCTCTAAAACAATGTTGAACAACAAAAAACCTTTGAAGATGATTCAATATCCATGTTGTCGATGTCTCATTTTATGGTTGTAATCCTTTGTTGGCACAAAATTTCTCGTATACTTAAAATTGATTAAAGACATCCTATATATCATTCTCAAAGGAGAACATATCCATCAAAAGTTCAAAATATATTCAAGTCATCCTAATCCTTCAAGGTTCATAAGTGATTACATCAAATCTAGTTTGGATATACAAATTTTCTCACCATGTTTCATCTAGGTCTTTAAAATCCTCGCATGTTTGGATTCAAAGCTTGCTTATTGTTCTATTTTGTTTGATAGACTTCCCTTTTCTAGCTTGCACTTCAATTAGCTAGTGATAAGCCAAACCTATTACTTGCTCCATGTTCACTCTAACAAGGAAAAATGAATCATATCTCTATAAACCTTTGTTGATGACCTATTCTCCACAGTGACATAAGCACAAAAGAAAGAGAAATAGTTATGTTAGTTAATATATATGCATGCATACTCAAGCAAAAATTTATAATAGTTATCATGGATGCATGCCTACTCAAACCTATAATAGTTAGCATGGATGCATGCCTACTCAAACCTATAATATCTTCTAAGTTTAATGATGCTTGATTTACTTATCAATCAATGCATTAATTATTCTAACCACCATATTTGAAGCTTGCTTCAATCATTAAATAACCATATGAACCAAAATTTTATTTTGTGTGAATTATCCTTATACAATAACATGATATTGACATCATAGGTTGTATTAACACTCACACTAGCCTCATGATAGTGTATTTTTATGTATGTTGTGAGATGCCTTCACTCATGCTTCACCATGAACATTGTAACCTATGTGCTCTTATACATTCCTTACCAGCATTGGGCGCACCTCATGCCTTCACTCACATCTAACCAACATTGTCTCCCTTAGCCTATTACCTTCGCTAGCTCAACACTAATTTTTGTTTCCTAATGCCTCTTTCCTTCCTTAGTGCTTAGGTAGGGTTCCCTATTTTTTCCTCTCCTCTTCCCCTTGGACCTTGGTCACTAGTTTCAATTTATTAGATAATTTGAGACACTTGTTTGGGTCACTCTCTTACTCTATGGGACCGATTTGTGACTCTCTTCACATTTATGTTGTAATTTTGTCTTTTTATTGTCAAATTCTTTGTGTGAGTCGTATTTGAGTCTCGAAACCCTCCCATACAGTCAACGCATGCATATATTATAACCATGTCAAATTTCAAGGCATACAAGCACAAACTAATTTTTTTTAACATTGTCCCCATTCACAAGTCACTTGGCATGAGGTAAAATTAAAGAATAATTTCCACTAATTGATAATTAATGGATAACCTTGAAAATTTTTAGACGAACCAAAGTTAAAATTGGAGATGATGGTATAAACCTAAATGATATTCTCTTGGTTTTAGACCTTATGCATGGTAGATGAGCTCTTCAAGCATCCTTTAGGCCCTTGAATACTATTTTTTTTAATCCATATACCATGTGCAAAACTTTAAGAGTCATCTGTAGTTCATAAAACCTTGTAATGGTGCCAATATGGCACATAGGCCAAATATTTCATTTATAGGGCTTATGTGGTGGTTTTAGACCTTATGCATGGTTTGGGAGTCCTAAAAGCGTATTGTATGCCTTAATACATTTATAGTTCCTCCTCATACCATGCCCATGACTTGGAGAAGCATAGTTTGAAAAAATACAATGCTTTCCCCTTTCAGTAGTCGTTGTTTCTGGAAAGTTTTGACGAAGATGTTATAGGAACGATGAACATGTTCATTGAAACCTTGCCACAATATGATGATAATGGTGATGACAAATAAAATGATGGATAATTTCATCTCATTCACATTTATGTTATAATTTTGTCATTTGATTATCGAATTCTTTGTGTGAGTCGTATTTGAGTCTCGTAAACTTCCCATACCGTCAACGTATGCATCTACTATAACCATAACCATGTCAAATTTCAGTGCATACAAGAACAAAATGAAAAAAATTCAACACTGGAACCATTCATAGGTCACTCTGTTCTTGGTCAAATTAAAGAATAATTTCCACTAATTGGTAAATGGACCACCTTGAAAATTGTTAGACGAACAAAAGTTAAAATTTGAGATGATGGTATAAACCTGAATGATCTTCCCTTGGTTTCCAGAATAATATATTATCTATTGAACAAGGCCAAACACGTGAAAGCAATACCCTCACATCACTCTCAATTCCCCAATACCCAATTTATATACTATAAAATATTTGAAAGCAACATAGCAAGAATAAAGCATAGAAAGTAAGATAACAAAAATTTAAGGTAAATGAAAGAGAACAAATCAACTGAAAACATATAAATACATGCCTCATACATTTCAACATTTCGATATCATTAATATTCTTCTTCATCCAACTCAACATCTGTATCATCTGGTTCATAATTGATGTTGAAAGGATTGTTCATATCAACATCATCATCAATGTCATCATTTCCAACCATATCATCATCTATATCATAATCAAGAACATTGTCTCCTACATTTGGTTCGACTTCTTCAAGTTCTTCATCTAACACATCGTCGATATCATCTTCATCCATAACATTGTCTAGAAAATATCTTTGAACTTCTATGACGTTTTCATCTAAAACATGAACTAATTGCTCCTCTACATCATCTTCTTCTTCAATATCATCTTCCGCTACATTATACTTTACCGGCCTTCCTCTTGGATCATATCTAAAAACACATGACCAACCCACTCTACCTAGAACCTATGAGTAAAATACATGTTCGCATTGGCTTGGAAGAACATAGGGATCTGATCCTGGCTCAACATTCCTTGTATTAACTATGGTAAATCAGTTATCATGTTGATTAACATTTCTATCAGGATCAGTTCGTTCATTCATAACTTGTACCATTTGACGTCGAAAAGAACTAATTTGAAAGATTTAAAGTCACACTCAAGTATATCATCCAGAAACCCATAGTATAATTTTTCAGAGACTTTTGGATGTCTGTCACTTCTAGAGGAAACATTAGTAACCTAAAATACTGCAGTTATCCCACTATAATAAGTTTTCATCTTTTCATCCAACATTTTGATGCGAAATTTGCGGCCATTTCACCACATAGCCTTGTGGTGTTTCAACTAAAATATGCAAGACACATAAAAAATGCATTGTCAATTGATAAACATATTTATACTTGGAAATTATGAAAATTAAGAAAAAACACACGTCATATACATCAATATAATATTCAAAAAAAATAAATAGTATGGGCGAATATGCTTTCCGATTTATCTTTTAAACCATCTGCTAAATCAATTTTACTTTGTGTAAGATTGATATCTCCTTTACGTTCAACATCTTTGACCAATGTATCCACACCATACCATGATAACCTATCATTATTATATTGTATAAATTGTTCAATCCATACCTTCATCCAATCAAGATTGTTTGGAATGTATAAATGTAATGCATCCCACTCTCGACCAAATGTATTAAAATAAAACAATTCATATATAATCAGTTACCATGGTATACCTTCATAATAATGGATTATGTAGGAAGACTAAAAATTAAATAAGTACAATATACATAAAAATAAAAAGTCAATTTTATTATAAATCCCCACCATCTACTTGCATGTCACTTTCCTCATTCTACCTTTCCCCAATAGGTGCTCCCCTTCAAATTTGTTGATGGAGTTGACATCCCAAATGATCCACATTGATACTTGCAACTAGTTTAGGAATATATTGAGTAATATAAACCATGGTTTGATATACCATATATCCCTCTACCATAGAAACCTCAAGACGTGCTCTTTGTCTAACCAAAGTCTTCAATGATTTCAATTGCCTCTCAACCATCCACATTGACCTTGTGTGTATAGGTCCACACTTTTCAATCTCCTCAACTTGGTGTACGAGGTAGTGTTCTTGTACATTGAAAAATGTCGGAGGTAGATACTTTTCCATTTCACACATTAGACGATGAATTTATCTCCTCCAATACTTTATATCTTCTTTATAGATTTGTTTAGATAAAAACCATCTACAATCAATGCAAGCAAATCATGGATTTCAACAAAAAAGTATATATTATTACATTACAATTAAAACACATGCAGTCAAATATAAGTTGTACAACGAATTGAACAAATTACACTTTGCATATAAATTGCCACTTGCCTCATGTATTTGCCAAGATCATATATAACTTGTTTGACATTGTTGTCAAAGTTGTCTAGAGAGATAGAGGTAGAACATATTGTAACAAAAAAAATGAATCATTATTTATTCCCAAATTAGTAGAAAAAAACACTAAGAATATGTTTCACCAATATAGAAATATTTACACCAAAATAATTACCTTAATAGAGGTATGCCAATCATGATTTTTTACCCCACCTAATTATTCACCTTTCCTTGATAGGATATTCTTTATGTTTGAAGAAAATCCAGTGGGAAATTTAATTTTTTCAATAACCTCTTTTGCATCCTTACTTTTCTGCACTATCAATAACCCTGGAAGGGTGCTTATATTTTGGTATCCATCGCTATTTTAATGAATCACACTTTTCATTGCATGATTGGCCTCCTTAATGTCATTACAAATCTTGACAATTTTTTCTTTGTCACTCCTTCCATCTAAGATTTTCCATAACGTTTATATTACATTGTTCCTGATGTGCAGTGTATCAAACAAATGAACAATTTCTAGGTGCTCATAGTAGGGGAGCCTACTGAATTGTATGGGATAAATTTCCATTCCTTGTGGAAGCACCCCATTATTAATGCCTTCATGACGACCTTCAAGGTGAAGCATATAAATTAAAGATATTACAACAATACTTGACAATTAGTACAATGAAAAAAATGAAATAAAAATATAAAATATTCCAAAAATTTAATGTATGATAGACAATTTGATTTGTACCTTGACAATTTCTATTATATTGCAGCTACCATAGATGGGGTGTCTTTCTCCTTGGTTTTAATCCAGTCTCTTCTTTTCCATTGAAAATATGTTTTTCGGTACTTCAATACCTATGGTTCTTAGAGAGGAAGTGCCTATACTCATCAAACACCTCCTTTCCTAAAGTTCTTGAACAAGGAGATTTCATATTAGGACCTCAAAGTAGACATGAAAATTTACCCTTTGTTTGAAGACCTGCAAGAGAAGGATTAAATTTTATATCAATTATTCGAAGCATGTTTAATAAAGGGATTATATAAAAAAACATGCATGATATGAACTTCATAAAATCAAACACTATTAAAGTGCAGTGTAACATTATAACATACCACAAAAATGTGTTATCCCTGGGGCATCATGAACTTTTCATACAAGCATTACATGGAATTGAAATTCCCTTTGTGCACCTACTAGTATAGAGATATCATACATAGTGATGCCCTTCCATAAATCTAGTAACTTGTCAATAAGAGGCTCTCTATATACATTTGTATCTTTGACTTGGTACTTACCTAATTGATTAAACATACAATACATAATTACTACATATATGAGTAAATAAAAATTTATCAAACATAATTATAAGACATAATTGGACATATATGAGTAAACAAAAAAATATAGGACATAATTATGAAACTGTAACAACCCCGACCGTTACAACAAAAACGACGTACAACAGGTAATGTTTTTTTCTTTTAGTGTTGCGTTAGGAAATTAAAACATCAATCTAAACATGTCACACGAGTAATCATTCACATAACACATCATATACCACCTTACATCCAAGGCGCAATGCAATAGTAGTTATTTGTGGCATGAATCCCAATCAAAATGTGCAATCACTCGTTAGAATAAACTTGTATTTCGCGCAAGAGACTAAAATCTAAAACCATCAACACTACATTAAAATTCAATGCACGCAAGGAGTTTAATTACTCAAATAGCCATACATCGCATTAATGAATTATGCACGAGCATTTTATTCAATTAATCCATCAATTATACATCAACAATTTAGGCGCACGAGAAAAGAATTAATAATTCAATCATTCACCAACATGATTAAAGGCGCAATAGTAACCAATTGTTAATTCGATCAAGCATCATCAATATTCAATGTGCTATAGTAATCTAGCTATTGATAGTGTTCTCCAAAGGAAACCTTGTTTTGGTATACAACCAGGATAAGGATGCCTTAGGAGCAGGTAAATTCAACCCCCTGTGGCACGGTGCATATATCGTAAGACGTGTATTGGAAAAAAGGGGCTTACAAATTAGTTTATTATGAGGGAAATGTGTTGCTAGAGCCTAGAAATGGTCTCTACGTCAAAAAATACTATGCTTGAGCCTTGTGACTCGAGTACTAGTTCTCTTGTAATTATTGTTTAATTTTGTATATAGTTTGTGTAGGTGCCTTTTTTTTTCTACGTTGTTAATGGTGGTGTTTTTCCTGTGTGGAAGATTCCAAGGGAGTCGCCATTTTATGTCGAATTCATAGACGGTGTTAGTTACCACACTCGGAACCTCGCTTCTATTGCTTGGGTGTTTTATTCACCCACTAACCAACTAGTGTCTGTTGGGGGTGTTTGTCTCGGGGAAACAAGAAATAATATAGTCGAATACAGTGCCATCATTGAACTTTTGCGAGACACTTTTTCGTATGGAATTCGATCCCTCCAAGTCTATTTAGAATATCAATTAGTTGTGTCGCAGTTGAATGGCCTATACCATATCCACGATCCGGTCTTGTTACGTCGCTTCCTTAAAGTACATCTCTTGGAACGATATTTTGATTTCATTACATATATACGTGTTCCTAGGCAATCTAATATAGTAACTGATGCATATGCTAACTACATTCTAGATTGGAATTTGTTTCATCATTAAACACAAGCACAAAACCTTGACACATATAAATATTCATTATTTGCAAGTAGATTAAAATGACGCACAAAATTTGGGTTGTTAGCCCCAAATGTTTATAAGTACAAAATGGTGCCCTTAGCACATAAAAATTCTAGGCTTGAGGTCAGTGAGCCCTATCATAACAGACTATGGTGTTTTCTAAACATAGAAAAAGGTGGACCCATGTCTGAGGTACACCAACAACATGTTGTTGCATCCCTACTGGTAGATCATCTATGATGGCCATAAGGATAAAGTGTGTGAGGCCTCCATGTTCCTCCCCATGCCCCAAAATGTCTTCGTTGCATCATCATTGGACTCTTATTCACCTCGTCCCTGACGTCGGTGTCGTGGAAATTTAGTTGGTCTAACTAGTGCTTTATCTGCACATCCAAGAGACACATTTTAGTAATATGGATCTTACCAAAAAGACAAGTTATTTTTCCTTTTAATAAGTTAAATATAATAAAAATAAATAAAAATTAAACAATACAAAAGATAAAGATTACCTGTATCTCCAAGTGTTTCTCCAGTAGGAACAATCATATCCAAATCCTGGGAAAATTCTATACCACTATATGGATAATCATCGATAGTCGGTATCTGACGAGCCCACCAATTGAAGAAGACATCATGAAAGGGATTAAACAATTTTCCCCCACCTATGAATGATAGTAATTTGTTCCATGATATCAAGGTCGCCCATGGTCATTGGTGTTCTTTGACAAAATATCTCAGGCTAATACCCGTGGGCCGCTACTCTCTCAAAAAACAAAGAATAAAGAATGCTTCCAAACCCAAAGTTTTGTATCTTCCGCAATTTACAATATGTTAGTTGGGTATGCATGCAGGTGAGAATCATCGTGCTCCAATCAAACAATATGCACCTCGGGAATTCAATATCATATTGCATCTAAGACCGTGAAGCTAGATTCAACAATGTTGATCCTACGATCCATGTTATCGTGTAGAGGATCACTTTAAGACTCAAGTTCACAACGTTCTTGATCGGTATTTGAGTCCTTGATTTATCAGTCCCATATTCACAATATGCGGCTATATACTGATAGACAGTCATGCTGCCCCCTCTACGAGTTTTGAAGTTAACCACTTCTCCTTGCCAAGATAGGCCAGTGATGAAGTAAATTTCATCCACAATGATGGTCAATGACTGATCGTCAAGCATGAAATCCTATGCATTTGAGTGCAAATAGTCTATAAGGAGATTGAGCAACCTCCTTTGTGCCCACATGCCACTTGTTAGGAAACATTTATACATTCTTCATTGGTGAAGAGAATTTGTGGCATCTGCATCGTCAACCATGGCATTGTCAACTTCCTCATGCTCATGCTCTCTCCATTGGAAAAACATCCTGCAAAATGCAAGGGAGAAAAAAGGATTAATATTTTAATTTTTTCATTTCATTCCTATCTATCCACGGGCCATAGTTTAGACAATTGCATAAATCCACGAGTTTCCTTTTCTCAACTCGAAGATATTTTTGATTCACCTCAATGTGAATCATGAATACACAAAGGTTGTGAGAAGAACAGGGGTATGCCCCTCTATTTCTCATGAAAAAATAAAAAAATGAATGGATGAAATTGAAAGAGAGATAAAAACAACTTACTTGATCCAGACGACACGTGTTTTTGTTGCTCCAAGCTCCCGTAATATTCGATCCAAGGTAAGAGGGTTTTGGTCAATTTTTGGCAATTTTGGGTAAAATGGTGAAAATGGTATTGTAATTGGTAAATTATTACTATTTGTGTACTTCTAAAACCCACTTTTCCATTATCTTATCATTTTTCCTCAATTGAACTAATATCAATGAAGTGTTGTAGTGCTATGGTTTCCTTTTCAGGTGGTACAACTATACTTTGGGTATCTTTTGGTCCTTTTCAGTTGACCGAATCTTTTTCAAGACTTTGGGAAGGTAATGTTTTCGCATAACTGGAATTTTTGAATAGGGATTATACACCTTGCACTTTTTGCATTAATAGTTGCGATATCCACTTTTCCTTAGGGTCGATCCCATTAAATGGCCACATGAACACATCTCTCTGCTCAAAATGTCATTTTGTTGATGGTAGAGCCTACCTTCCATGAGTGCCCTAGTTTAGAACCGCTTTGTATTATGGCGCTCAAGCTGCAAATTTTATATTAGGCTTAGGAGTCTTGTTTAGTCTGGCCATGACTTTGCGTTGAAGCCTCATATATTCTTCTCGATATTTTTCTATCCATTACCCAAAAGAATCCCTCTCATGAACGCCAATTATGTTGGCATTTTTTCAGACTCTTCAATAGGTATTTTGTTTTTTACTATCATATAGAGTAGGTTCCATTTTCGCCTACACAATGCATTTATCTGTGTCGACCACATATCTTCCATAGGGTCAACCGAATTCGTTAGTCGCATTACACCTCTCAAGTTGCATAAAGGCGTCTCTTATGGATGGTGGAGCTTACCTCTTCATGAGTGTCCTAGTTAGTACCTCACTGGCCTTTTGACTCCCGGGCTACAATCTTTTTCATAGGCTCTAAATCCCTGGGTAGTCCCTATGTGCCTTTGCATTGAAGCCTCACAACTTCCTCTCAATATCTTTCTGTCTAATTCTCCAATGGGGCTTCCAAACTTTTTTTGAGTTGTAATTTCATTGACTATTAACCGCTCACACTTTTAGGCCTAATGTCAACTTCAACTTGTTATTGTTGAACCATTTTCTTATGCATTCCTACCAGTTGCTAGCCTTGTAATTTACACCTTTGTGACTCGACACCTTTATCCCTAGAGAAGAAATTCCCCTGAGTGTCCTTATCATGCACATGCTTTCTTGCATTGAGCATAGGTATGTTCCTTGTACTTTAGAACTAGTTTTCTTTCTTGTGACACTCATTTCCCCCACTATACTATAACATTCTTTTATTCTTTTTCAGGATTTGATAATATGAAAAAGAAAAAAAATAAAAAGAAGGGGGGAAGTGTCTATCTCTTTTATTGGAAACATTCTTGTCGTCCTTGAACAAAGCACAATATTTGAGTTAGTGTCTCAATATTTTGGGTTTCGTATGGCTTTAGGATACATTTTCTCATTTTTTAGGATAATCTCATCTGTTTGGTTATTCTTCCAACCATATGGAGCGTTTGTTGATGCCTCATGTATCACAAATGTATCACAGTTTATAATCCATGTTTCCTTAGTCACATAATGTGTCATTCTTTCGTTCAAGGGAAGTTTCAACATGAGTCGACCATTCTGCAGAAAGTATCTGACCTTTCAAGCTGACCTTCCCATGTTATTCAAGTACATCTCATCATCACAAGTATCTTTATATCTCACTCATGCTATTATAGAAGGTCCCCATTGACTTCTTGTTGGTGGGTCTACTCTTATCGACTCTGACACACTGCTCTAAGAGTATGACCTAGAGTTGCACCCTGGGCCTATTTCCATAGTCATACCTCGGTGTGGTCCTTACAATCTGTTTGTTCGAGTCCTTCCAAATCTTTGGCCTTCTTCCACCCCTCATGTTGGATGATCGAGAATGCCTTAATTCCTTCCTTCCAACAAATCTCTTTCAATCGACTTCATCACATCTTTCTCTGGGATAGAGATCTAGAGTCATGTTTGGTACCTTGGGACTTATAGTCATCAGTGGCAGGTTCCCTCACTATTGACAGTGGGAATACATCAATGTCCCTTGATCGATATATTCTACCAAGTGTTTTACACCAGCTCATTTATTCACAACCTTGACGCCCATTATCATCATCGTTGGGTTGTCTCACATTTTTTAACGGTATACATCCATGATTGATAATCAAACGGTGTGTCACTATGTTCGACCCCAACACATCTATTCACATGATGTAGACTCATACCTCGACAGATCATTGTGAAGACTTTCGGTGAAGTACGAGCATCACATATTTTGTGCTCCTACCTGACATATTGTACCACTGATCATACATTGGTACTTGCAAAGGATCAACTTGTTCATTCTATTGGTTTCAAATATCCTCTGATTTTTATTTTCATACATAACTCCACTGTGTCTCCATTCATGGCTATGATATATATTTTGCATGGATCCATTGTGTATTCCTCATGGCCATGATTGCTAATTTATATTTATCACATGGATCCATTGTGTATTGTTCATGTCCATGGACATCACTCATACTTTTATATATGCTATGGATCTGCAGTGTGCTTGATTTGGCGACCATGCTTACATCACTCATGAGCATGGGTATGCCTGAATTGGGAAGATAATACTCTTACTTGATCTCTATTGACTGTTTATGTTCTTGGATTAATTGTTTGAGAAATTTTCATTGGATCTACTTCAATGCATCCTCGCCTCTCATAGTTATAATGTGTTTCGTCCATCAATTTCGCTTAAGACCTCACACATTAGGGGGAATCTGTTATACCACAAATTGCCACATTAATTGAAGTTGTGAGATGGCTTATCCATTTTCCCTAGCTTCCAAACTAAGATTCCATCCTCCTTCATCAACCTTATCTAAAAAACAACATTTTTTTTCCATCTGCAGGTCACCCATGTGCAAACCGTGGATGATTGCACATTTCTAGTTTGCAACCCAAAGATGCCCTAAAAAAATATGAAAAAATAAAATATTCCACATTTTCGAGAAGAGTTTTCGGTTGGGATCGTTCCCAAACTTCCCTTGGCCCATACACTGATAAAATATAGACAGGAACAACAAGATGGCGAAAAAGGCTCACTAGCCAACTCTTTAATATATTCACACCAATGGTACATATTTATACTACAATGGGCAAAGCCACCTCATAGAGAGATTTTCTCTAGATCCTAAAATCATGCATGATGACTAGGCTAGGCAATCTTAACTAACTCATTATTGATCACTTGAGGATATATTATTAATATCCTAAATGAATAATCAAATATAGGTGACAATTAGACTTAGTGATTGGTTAAGATAAGCCATAGGCTAACATCCCCCCCCTCAATCACAAGTCTGATCAATAATACCAATAATGACGAATAAACTTGTATCATTTCCAAGTCTTCATACCGAAACTCCTGAGTTGAGCCTCAATGAAGAACTGCCTGGAAAACTGCCAATCTGGATGCTGAATGGTTCATCTGAAATGAACTGGAAGAGAGCTAAGATATGGAAGTGAACAACTGTAATATCTGAACATTCCCTGATTGCTTGACAATTTGATCATTTTTCCAAGTATTTGAGCTAGAATAATATGATGTCTTATGCTAATTGGTGAACATGTAATATCACCACTCTAGTATCAGTGTATCACTAAAGTGCTATCTGAATCTGTGGTTTGGGATAACCACTAACCAATTGATACCATGTATCTGATGGTTTTTGGATGACCACTAACCAAATTTTGACACTTTTAGGTGTCCAAACACATCCCAATAATGTAATGTGTATGATTCAATTGTAGGTCATTGAACCATAATTCTACCAAAGTCTGTTATCTATAGACTGTAGTTTCTCATCTAGAAAATTTGATGCTCATATGACATATTTGTTGTCGAAACTTTCAATCTGACAACCATCTTCAATTCCATCATCAATTCCCCCCTTTCCCAACTGAAAGGAGAGACCACAAGTGGTTTCATGAACCATCTTCACTTGTATTTTGAACTCTCCCCCTTAAGGTACTGAAGAGTTACATCATTGTACTCCCTCTTATAGGATTAAGAGAGTATCATACTTATTCCATTTGTGTACAACATGAAGTGGGCATGCAGAAAAAACCACATGTTATCTCATCCCATGAGGTCCATGCTTAAAACTACGCCATAAGGGGACCACTTATGTGAGGTACAAAAAGGATATGAGATGCAAGATTGGCCTTTACTCGATATTTAATTCTATGGTAAGACTTATATAATCGCTTGGTTGTTGATGACCACTGCCAAGGATCAATCCACTCATAGTGAATCTTCAATCTTGCAAGTTTCTTCAGCGTTGAACATCTATCTGAAGAATTGTTATGCTTGCCACAATGCTGGCAAGGATGGAGATCAAAACACTGATTCTCCTTGTGACCAACTCAATTGCAATGTTGGCATTTCACATTTTGATGATGAACTTGAACAAGTGAAGTTGAAACTTCTTGAAGGAATCCAACACTTTGGAACTGGATTGGTCTGGAATAATCGGGAATATGAAAGGTAACTTCCTTGTCATATCCAAGTCCTCTTCTATGCTTGTTGTAGCAGATTTCTTCCCAAGGTCTGATGAGGGGCTTGGAAAGAGTATTTTGAACCTGTTGCTTTGAAATCTTTGGAGGTGGATTTACTATATGTTGTTGCATTATTGAAAGGATTTCTTCACTGAAGTCAAAACAAAACTCTTGAATTGTAGGTTCAAAAATAGCTTCATCTTCGTATGCATTTGCAGTTGTCTTACTGAGTTTCTCTTTCACTGACTATTGATCGAAAAAATCATCATCATCATAATAAAGAGGGTTGTGTTGAACAAAAAATAGTTTAGAACACTTCACTGGCTGTTGATTTTTGAGATCTATCAACTCATCATTCAATAGTTGGGATTGTGCTTGAAGGATTCTAACATTAGCTTGTGTCACTTGCAAACAAGTTAGCACTGATTGAAGAGTTTCTTTCTTCAATATCATTGTGTTGTCTTCAGTGGTGTTTATTAGAGTGTTCAGAAACTCTAATAATTCGAGACTTCGAGCCATTTCAAAACACTAAATGAGGTCTCCTTGTGCAGGTAGATCCTGATTACAATTTGACTCGACAAAAGAAGGCTTACTTGCAACTTGCTCACTTGAATCGCTCCCTTGAACTTCACGCTCGATTGAATTTTTCACACTCTCTCTTGTACTCATTTGAATTTGTTTCCAGGAATGCACTCTCTTAAACTTTCATGCTTACTTGAAGTTGTTCGCTTGAGCTTGCTTCCAGGAAGTTGAGGATGGCAGTTACCACCAAAAATGCATCCCAAACTATTACAATGATTGATTGACAGGCACAACAAGTAGAATTTGGACTCAAAAAATAGAGGGTGTTGGGTTCAACTGAGAATGCACCCAAAAATTACAATGTAATTCAACTTAGATTTGATTTGAAACTTATAAAAAATATTCCAATTTGAGCTTAATTACTTACAAAAAATACTATTTGCAAGTTTACAATGAATGTTGATTCCAAAATTGATCTTCAAATCTTAATGTTGGATGATTCTTGACTGGTTCATTGTTGATGTTATTGTCGGCTTGATTGCTTCATTACGCTGCTTGATTGTACTTTGTACGAATTTGATCACATGTGTTTAGTTATATTTGCCTTGATGTCATTAACTTGATTTGTAGTTTGTGCGTTTGATAATGTCAAAACTAGACATAAATCACCACATAAAACAACCATAAGAAAACCACTATCAGACAAGCACAATCATCCTTAGACCTCCTTATTCGATTTAAGGCTAGGTCTAGGACAAAGGACCATCACAAAATAAATAATTTTTATTTAAAAATTCAATACAAGATCAACCTTTCAACTTGTATTTTGTTATCCTTTTGAATGTGGAGAGACCCTATTTTTCAATAAGTATTTAAACATCTTCCCCTACAAAAATTTGGATATATATCAAAATATCTCCAAATGAGGATGGAAAAGAACTAATCTTGAGCTCTAAAATGGCGATAAGAGCGAATAAAGATCGAAGGATTTCGCCTATTTCATCGTGTTTTCTAAATGCAATATCGAGATGCTTGCATCGACAGAGGTGTAAAAAGTATCCAATACAATAGAAAACAACAACATTGTTTCTTCAAGCAAAAATTGATGATGACATGTGAACAATTCAGTGGATGGATTTTCTTTTTGGATTTCTGGGTGATCTTGAACTTAACCAGATCTGCAACATTTGACTGAAAATTTCCATTTGGTTCTGATGGAACGCGGGTTAATAATGTGTGGAAAATCCACCCAATCACTAGATCGATTCCTCCTTCCTTTTTTCACCTCAAGTTCTTCAGAGTTGAAATGTCAAAGCCCGCATCTACATAAATTTGCAATCTATAGTTGATGATACATGTACTACAATCTTTAGAGTGTCTTACTTTCCAAGAGTTTATAAACATACTCATTGGTCAAGTTTACAATGCATGCGAAAATGGCTTAGGCAAATCACCTCATTCAACTGATTACAATGATTCAAATGAATCCAAACAAGACTTAGGCATGGAATAAAATGCCTCTCACTCTCTTCCTCACTTAAGAGTCACTCTCTTCCTCACTTAAGAGTGGTTGAAATCCCTTTTTACAATGCTTCATAATCACATTTACATCAAGTTACAAGGCCATTACATGGCATAAAAAATGTGCAACATATAAAAATTTTACATCTCTCCCTTTTTGCCATCTCCAACTTTAGGCACAATAATATGCACATCATATATTTACATGGCTTCTACTATGGTTCAAAAATCTTTGGCACGGTAACCTATCAAAGCTTGGTATTAGAACCTGCGCATATAAAAATGAATGAAACCATATACAATGGCTTACCATAGTTTTGCAAAAGGACTTTGCCAAAGTTTTTGGCTCGCTCTACCAAGATTTGGTCCTTGGGCTATGGGATTGGAGCTACACCACAAATCTGTAATCGATTCTAGGGAAACCCCTCTATGACACTTGTAGAGATAGGGATCATGCACACGACTCCATGATATGTTGGAAAAAGTGAGCAATGGCAGGAGGAAGATCCACCATATATTAGAACCCAACTTTCTGCAATAGTCTATGTGACTGAAATGATCATGAATAAATCACCAATTTGGATGCTCGCCTTGCATCCATTACAGAGTTGAACCCCACCAACATCATTGTAGTCTGATGATGAGGCCGATGTCAAGGATGTAAGCGCAGAGCCCAGCGGGAAAATCATGACCCTAGTTTTCTATGGCGTAAATGCAGAAGCCCTGCTCAGTGATTCCAATGGTCGTTTGTTGGACGAGCTATCCCTTGTGAAGTTGTGCATGACAGTCACAGCAAAACACGAAAGTATTTAGACCCTAATATTTGAATTCCATCAAAGTAGATCTCAAATCCAATGAGCAGCATGGGAAGGATCCGGTTCATGAGATGCCTAGGCTTGTAGCTTAAAATGATGACCACTTCTTCTCAGAACAGAGTGCTTGGAGGGAAATCACGATCACACAGATTCATCAAAGAAACCACTGGTTCTTTGGCTTAATGGTAGTCCAGATCGAATAAAAATGTGTAAATGCATATTGAGCCCAACTGACATCAGATTCTTGAGCATTCGAGGTCATGTTCATGTAATTTTTCAATGCTATATGTGCACCTTCCTCTTCACTCTCTCAACAGATTCATTTTGATCTTCTTCTTCTAAGAGAAATTGATCTCTTCCTCTTGAAATGGAATCCGATCTACTGGCGTCGTGCGCCTTGGCTTCAATCGTTAATCTATTGCGATCTCTCTGCGGCTTGCATGGTCCAAGACCAAGCCAACCAAGACCCTGAATGGAATCAATCTTCGGATGGGTGGTGTAGAAATCATTTTTTTTTTATTCCTTCATCCTATGAGACTGGATTCTGCAAGCTCCACTTTCCTGGACTCGATGTTATTTTTAACAAACTATGCTGAGGTAGGCTAAGGTTGCTTATGTGGTTAGCCAAGGCCTTTGTGACATATGAATTCATATTCGTTCTGAGGAATTTTCTAAATTAATAAGATAAGAATTCAATTCAATTGAAGTTAAAGAACAAAAGTAGAAGATAGACAAGAGATCTCTCTAATCAATTGAAAATCGAAATCGAATGCATATGAGTGCCTTCAGGTCGGTCATTGTAGCATTGTATGCATCTCATGTGCATAAATATCTGAGAGGAGAAGTTTGGTGCAAATCAATGTAGCCAATGATCTCGTGGGAATTCATGTAACAGATCTATAACCAAGAAGCCATGGACAACAATAACAACAAGATCTACAATACCATATTAAGCTAGATAAAAAAACTTATGACCTCTTTATTTCCATTACACAAAGGATTACAGATCTACAATTTTTCGGTGTAGGCAACGAGGATACTTTCTCTTTGATCGCCATCATGGAGTCATCAATGATCAGATTGGTCTTTCTTTTCTTGTGCTCTGATCTTGAATTTTCTACGACCACCACTCCGATTCCCTTCGAGAAAATTACAATATCAGATTCATTATCCTTGTCCTTTTCTCCTTCACGTGAAGCTTGAGTGTATCAAACATCTAGTCGTCGAATGTGTTGAGAATAGATGCCACCACCATCAACTGATATTGAAAAAAACTCCATGGAAAACTACCAAGATGTTACCAGGCCCTTAAGACCATAAGAGCTCTGATACCAATTGATAAAATATAGACAGGAACAACAAGATGGCAGAAAAGGATCACTAGCCAACTCTTTAATATATTCACACCAATGGTACATATTTATAGTACAATGGGTGAAGCCACCTCATAGAGAGATTTGCTCTAGATCCTCAAATAATGCATGATGACTAGGCTAGGTGATCTTAACTAACTCATTAGTCATCACTTGAGGATATATTACTAATATCCTAAATGAATAATACAAATATAGGTGACAATTAGACTTAGTGATTGGTTAAGGTAAGCCATAGGCTAACATACACAACGGAATACAACCATGTCAACCCCTTGAGGATGGTATAAAGACACCTTTGAGGGCATGGATGAGGAGGACAACCTAGGTGAAATATTATGCTGATGAATTTGCAAGCTTCCTTACTTTCCTTGATCCTCTTGGTAGCATCCCCTCGATCTAGAACTTGTTTTCCAGTCTTCCTTCCTCTCCCATATGTGGTTGTAGGGTGTGTTCCTATCCCTTCTGAGTCATCCAAGGAAGATCCATTATGTTGAGTTGATGCTTGAAGGACCCGTGGAGGAACCTTGGTGGTTGGCTTCGAGGCAGTGCCGACGGTTAGAGTCGGGTTGTAACTACCTATTTACACCGTGTTCAATAAAAGAGTTCGCTTTCCCTCCATACATGTGTAAATTGATTCAATGTGTTGACATATGTTAGTTTGCTTCATATACTTGATTTTTTGCACATTATATGTATGCTTTGAATTTACAACTACCTTGTTGCAGCATAGACTTGGTCTTATTTTGCAGATTGATACTAGTGGATATCAGGAGCGAAATTAAAGGTGGAAAGGGATGATCGACATCAGACGTATGATACAAGTTGTGAAGTCTCTCCTTCTCTTCTTCTCTCCTCAAAGTAATTATTTTCCTATAGCATTATTGTGTGAAGGTAGGTTCTGTCTTTTACATATGGCCTCGCTCTGCTATGACATGACCTGATCCGGATTATTTTCGGCACGAGATGAGAGCGGAGATATAATAAAGAAATGCACAGAGATATTGCAGATATTCAATAATATAACAGAAATGTATCAGAGATGCAACCATAAACATAGATATACAGTAATACACGATTTCTATTAATCAAAGAAATGTACAGACACTGTAAAAATACAGAGTGAAAGACTCGCTAGAATGGTGGTAGCTTATCTCTGAGAAGAGATGTGGCCGCTACTCGCATCCGTGAGAAGATGATTACAATGAGGCTCAAAAGGCCTTTTTACAATAGACGGGAATGCCAAAAGTCCTAGACATCCAAAAACCTAACCCTAGGAGATGAAGTGCCAAAAGTCATGTGGGCCCCGTTTGGGTAAGTTGGTGCATCAACTTCCCGGGGTCGTAACTTTTGCATAC
>WSFP011329589.1:0-39325 GCA_009831015.1 Picea engelmannii
TGAACTACTAATATATACAATTTACTATCTAAAACTATAATAACTCTACGAAATTTAACATTCAACTATAAACATAATTAAATCTTAATCACAAATGTACAATATTCACAAAGTACAGATTTAAATGAAAACCTGCAAAAGTGATTTGTAAATTGTCTTGAGACAGGAAAACTATTGTTTTTTTATTTTTATAAAGAAATTGAATAAAAACTATCTAAGCTAAGCAACTAAAATAACAATTCTAACTACTAATATAAACTACATATATATCTAACTAAACTACTTAAATAACACTAATAAATTAACTATTAAACAACATATAGAAAACTGACCTGAAGTAACGCTTCAGGTTTGTCCTGTATGCATGATGGTCGATTCAGTTGTTTGGTGGGAGGAAACCCGCACCAGATTCTCCACGAGCTTCTCATAAATGAAAAGTTGTTGTGCTCTTCAAATATAATTATAGGACAAACAAGACATAAAAAATTACAGCAATCTTATGATTTACAAATCGTCACAGTTAGATAAATCTGCGTGCAAAGATCTGTATAAAATGATTCATTTAACGAAAAAGAGAAATATGTAATTCATTAAGTGAAACAAAGTAATTGTTGAAATTTTAAAATAGGAGAGATCAGATATGGATAACATATAAACCAAGTCACATCAACCTACAAAGAATTACGATATCTAAAGTAGTCTATAATTAATTGCAAACTGATACGAATAAAACTTGAAACAAAAGTTTGATATATTGAAAGCGAAAGCTATTACAAGACATCAACTTTCATCTCAGTCTGAATCATAAATCCATAGTCTGGTTCTCCCACAGTGATGATGATTATTGTTTACAAAAAATAACAAGTATTTAAAGACTTCCCCCAGGGTAAAACATCCCTGTGGGAATTATCAAAGCAGTTTTACAAAAAATCTGGGGATAATATTCCAAGTCTCTATTTTTTACTCAAGCTAACAACTTAAACTAAAAACTACATCACACAAATATCTCCTAAACTGCCACAGCCTGCCCAATTGATCATTGCAATTCGAATGTACCTGAAAGAGGACAAAAATAGACAAGTTAAGAGGATACTTTATTGATAAAATGGATAAAAATCTAATTTCTAAGACCAGCTACAGAATCTGGAGATTCTATAGCCGGTCTAAATTGAACATAGAATCGTTTCAAAACCAAATCAAAACTTAAAGAATTAAATTCAAACTATTAAACAAATATTTGATTGCTATTTGAAAATCAAATGAATTATCAAAACAAAATTCTATGCTAATTTGAGAGCAAACGAAATCATGGTCAACCGAATGATAATAGAGACACATGCACTCTGTTCAATTTTTTATCACCATTTTGGAGTCAACATAATTGCATTAGATAATTTGACAGTAATGAAATCGTTTTCATGAACCAATTGCAATCAACACAAACTGTAACCAGTTAAACAAATCTTGCATATGATAGTTTATGTCGCTTCAGCCATTAACAAAATCATTTTTCAATCTAAACGAAATCAACAGGATCGTTTTTCAAATTAATAAAACTATGTCAAACATATACAAACGATCATGCTAATCGTGGCACGCAACAACCGTTTGCAAATTGAATCAAACAGGCACGAATCGAGACAGTTTGGGGTCGACACAAACACTATGAATAAACACAGCTCCTCGATTTTAGCAAATAGATGTTTTTCACAGGTCGAATGTGATCAAAATCCAAACGATAATATTGATTCATTACAAAACAGAGTCGTTCTTGGTTAATTGAAGTCAACAGGGTTGTTTTGAGTCTATTAGGAACAAGCAAAACTAATCGAAATCAAACCAAATCAAATATCGAACAGAATTGATTAAAAAACAAACCAAACCGAATCAAAAACCAATCAATCGCTTATAATAAACTGGGCATGACAAAATCGCATAACCAAATCATAACTACGTTTGATTTTAGCAAAATGAATCTACTGTATAGGATCCACAACATAACCATTTTTGATAATCAAACTATGACAGAATCATTTTGAATAATGAACAGAGCTAATCGAAACCCAGAACCCAATTCATTATATTAATTCAAGCAACTCATAAAACGAAATTAATATTGAAATTCATACCTGGATAATTAGAAAACAACTCGGTCATGATAATTTGGAATTGACGAATGTTGTTGCTGCTTCAACATTCCTGAAGACAATCGAACCCGTGGTTTTTTGTTTCTTGTCACTGTCTTGTAACCTGTGGTTCTCCTTCGCCAGCGTTGTCACTTGCTCCTCTAATGATTTTATCCTTGATTGTAACAGGGGAATATCGGCGTAATAATGCTCTAACCATACATTACACTAGATGCATGATGTTTTCTCAGGATTTGATAACACAGGCGAGGGTTTGTTTAAGCCACCCGGGGTTTCATTGTGTAGCTTGATTCCTGGGTAGTTAGGATTGTTCTTTAGGCACGAGGGAAAATTAGAGACATAGTCATAGGGTTTCTTAGAGCATAGGAAATAAGAATAGGGATACTCCTTAGCAAGGGAACGCTCAATATCGGAATCCGATTCCTCGCTCAAAACTATGGGCTTTTGGTCGACGTTTGGCTTAGGTTTATTCCGAGCAAGTCTCAATATCAATCGAGCATTTTTATTACCCTTGCTGTCGACAGTAGGATTACCCTTGACTTTCTTACTCACAGTCTTCTTGATGGCTTTAATATCATCCTTAGCACAGGGGTTAGCCATGACATTGGGTAGGTCCAAGTCAAGGTAATCCGAGGGTTTAACAGGGGGCAATAGGATATGAAATGGCATGGCTGGTCCAACCAAAGTCTCACTGACCACAACCTTGTCAATTTGGATAGACCCTAGATTAAAAAAGCCATTTCGAGATAGAAAGGCTTGCCAATTATCGCCATAAAGGCTCAAATGGTGGATGACGATGAGTCTAATTAATCCGTGATGAAACAAGATGCTATCGGCCTTCTCTCGTTTGAACCTCTTAAACATCTTGTAAAGACTACGCAAGAAGTAATGTGGCATGTTCAAAGGATAGCCCATGAAATTCATCAATAACTGGAGGTGATATAAAAACACCAAGCCATACCGACCTTCACAGGTCACAAACTGTTTAACTATTACCAAAAGATCGTGCCACCTGGGTTTGAGGGTGGAAATAGGCATACCTTTATCATAGGACACAACCTTTCGTGATACGAATAACAAAGGCCATGGCACCTCATCGACTTTGGAGTTTTTGAACCACCTTTGGCCTGTAGCCGACAATCCTGTAGCAGAGCTTATGAATTCTTCATTGAGCTCGAGCTATATGTCACCGATTTTAGCCCTATACCTGTCAAAGGTAAGGGAGAATTGTTGGGCAACCAAAATGTTGAAACCCTTGAACCTCTGTATAAACACCAGCCAACCATTATTTTCAATATCCTTACGAGCATTATCGAATAACAACAGAGCTTGGTTACCATTCGTCTCTATGCGCACCACCGATGCCATAGACAGGAGCACATGGTGAGCAGGGTGTTCGGGCTTAGGGTTTGAACAGAGTAAACGCAGGGGCAGAATGCTCACAGGCTTACCCGAAGTCACCAAGGGTGACCCGAGATAAGGGGAAGCATTAATGATAGAATGTGCGAAGGTGGTGGAGCTAGTTCAGCCCATGAAAAACAATGATATCCCATAGTACAACCGTCGGTGCATATAACTCTTCAAATATTATTGTTGCATATGTTAAAAACCATGCCATTCAATCAACCAATGAAATCTTTGATAAGTCGACCAAACACTTGCGCAAGCAATAGTCATAGTTTTAGCATAGTTTAAAACCAACGCAATAATTTGAAATCAACATCAAGGGTTCGCTCAAATGTTGTATGAAAGGATCACACCAAGGGTATAACCACAATCGTGAATGTATTTTCATGAAACTAATGTGTAAAAGAAATCGATGAAGGAACATTAGAAATCAAACCACTAATGCATCACAAACTCGATCAAACATCAAGCCACCAATAAATCAATGATTGGATCACACTCCTTAACAAATCATAACAATCTCAAAAAAAATGGAAATCATATTAACAACAGAAATACCAAATGAGTAAAGAATCTTGGAGTCTTGCCAATTGTATAACAATAAGTAAATTGGAAATGCAATGAGCATAGAGACAAGAGTGATCATAACAATCCAGTGACGTTTTTAATATGACTTCGAAATTAGATTTTTCACGCTCACAGTCGTGAAAACGAGAACAAAGGTAAGTGTGCAAATGCATGAAATAATAATGTCGTTTTATTCCAAATAATGCGACGAAAATCAAGGTTTTCAAAACACTAGTGTAGGCAGAATATAAGGACAGTATAAAATACGAGTTGGCTGCCCACACATGGTAAGGTAGACGAGGTTTTAAGTCGGTTGTATCCAACATGATTGTACCCGGATTATAAGCCTCGGTAGATCCTAAAGCGGTTAACAAGGCTTTCCTCTGGGAAGGGCAGCTTTGGAGGACCTCCAAAGTGGACATCGCACAAGGGGTTTGTGATAAATCTTCCACCACAGAGTAGTTATGGGTAGCCCTTGCATTTGGTTTATGAGAATCTTTTTTAAATGCACCCTTGGGAATGCATGTCATTGTTTGGCCCAACGTCTTCTCAATCTGTAAAGGAAGAGATGGGAGTTCAACTTCTTTACCCTTTTCAGAAGTTCTTGGTTTACTATAGTCATGTGCTCTAGTTGATATAAAATCATCACCCCTCACCATGTATACGTTCGTGGATGTGGGGTTGTTCACAGGTGGAGAGGGGTCTTGTCTTACCCCTTTCGTTCTTGCAAAGGCTTGGGTTATATTTTTCCCATGTTGAAATGAATTGGTCAACACAGCAGGCTATTGCTACGTTACAAACTTTTGGGCTTCTACAAACCGAGGACATAGATGGGTCAGGTGGTCTTCCGCACACAATTTGCATGGATACCTCACCTTTCATTTCTCAGTGTTGTCCCCGCCAGCATTATCGGTAGGTTTTTTATCCCCCTTACCCTTCTTTCATTGTTTTTTCTTTCCTCCAGGCTGCTGGGTGGCCTTTGGGTTAGTCGATTGCATTGTGTGTGCCTCCAACGTTTTAGTAGGGGGAGTAGCCAAAGTAGTAGTTTGGCTGGCCACTCTGTGTTTTATAGATAACTACTGCAACTACTTCGTCAATTTCTTAGTGGGCTTTGTTTGTGCTGAACCAACAATACCATCGGCATGTGGTCCAGCTCTCTGTCTAGTTTTATCTAGTATTGAGCGTGGCGCATCTGGCAAGATGTTATATAATAAACCGGACTGAGAATAGATGAGCTCAAACTATTGTGCTCTCATGATGGTGTCTTCTTCAGAGAATACTCCTAACGTTGAGACGTTTTTGGATAACTGCGGGACCAAAGACTTAAGGAACCACTCAAGTAGGAATGCTGGTGGGACTGGCACCTTAATTAAACTCTTCCAGCATCTCCATTCTCATATGTGATTAGAGATATGGTCCGCTATCGTCTGTTCGAAATTGGCTAGCATCTCTGTGCCAGCATCGTATCTCATAGGTATCTGGAAATGGTTTAGAAAATCCATTTTCAGCTTCTCGAAGGAAGAGTATCTTCAGCGATCGAGCTCAATGTACCATTTCGCGACACTCCCAATGAGAGTACGTTGAAACAATCGCAACTATATGGAGTCATATTTCAATGAGTTAGATGAGCACCAAAGGTGGAAGGTAGTCACATGATCTCCTGGATCTTCTTTACGCTTGGCTTCTAACTTTGGAATGTCCGAAGGAAACTTCATCAGCATAGGAGGCCAATGCGAATCGTGACAAATAGGTTCATTCAACAACCTTGTCAAATCTAGCAAGTGCAAAGTCGCTAGGAAGGGTAGTTTGGGTTGTTGGTGATAACCTGGGAAAAAGGGGCCTGGAGTTTGACTGACACCAGGTTGCCAGGAAAAGTTTGGTTGCTGGCCCGAATTCTAGTAGAAACCATGGCCCTAGCTAGCGTATGGATTTTGCGTATGTGGATACATTGTCGGTTGATTTCCAAAATAGGACATAGATGGTTGGGCATGCATTACATTCGAAGGACTCTGGGAAGGGTTGCCCCATGTTGGTCTCGTGGAGATGGGCATAGTAGTTTGTCTGGGGTTACATTGATTGTGGAAAGAATTACCCCAGATAGACATTTCGGACGAGGGAACGGATCCCTGCCAAGAATTCCAAGGCCCTGATGTGAAAGAAGTTCCTAGATTTTCCCCCTGTGCAGGAATAGTACGCTTCATAGGAATCGATTGTCCAAAACTGGGATTTCCCCTAGCTGAGAAGGAGGATGACGAGAAGGCATTGTTACCAAACATTCTTATCAAATAAAATGGTGTCGAACCTAGAGACATACTATGTGAAGGTGGTCCTTGACTCACCGCTCCAAATAAACTATTATGTGTAGGTTGCTCGATGGATTGTTGATGCGAGCCACCGAGTGAAGAGGATGAAGGAGGTATATGACCTCCTCTGTAAGGGAAAGAATTAAAAGGAGAAGGAGTGCCCCCTATGTGACCTTGTAGAGGAGCGCTAGAGCTCCCTGCCCCTAGACATGAAGTCTGTAAAGTGGAGTAGGAAAGTACAGGACTTGTACCCAAACTAGGCATCCCGTAAGAGAATGGAGGGCTTGTCGCACTTGGTGTAAAAGGGGTTGTGTCCGCCCCCAAAGATGGGATCAGACCACTATGCGATGTATATGTGGTTGAGACCATGGTGTCTAGGACCAGTGATGGTGGGTTAAGAGATGGAAACTCTCCTGTGGTGACAACTGTAGTGGGAATTGAATAATTTCCAGAAGGAGTAACAACATTTGTTTCCATTGTTGCGTGCAACACTGTCTGGTATAAGTAAGGATGAATTGGTACAGTGATGGGTGCCAAAATATCAGTGGTTGGGGTTTCAACCAAGCCAAGACCATTCGCTCCAAGGTCCAAAACGGTCGATTCCTCCAGATGTTGGTTGGCCACAATTTCTTGTGACCCAGTCGCTTCAAAAGATCCTTGTTGGTCTAGCTTTCACCTTAGTGGTGGTGGGGGTGGCTCCAGTGTAAGCAGCGACAGGACAAGAAGCCTTCATGACCGGTGGAGCTCATGATCCTCCACTGTGTGAGAGGATCAAAGACACTCTAAGGTAGTCTAAACATTCAAAATTACCACACACTAAAAAATTCCCTAGAAGATAAGACAGGAAAACACTAAATTAATTGGAAGAACAGTTACAACAACCAACACTAGAGAAACTTACCGGTGCAAGTGCAACTCGAACATAGAAGCACCCTCCGGGTATAATCTTCAATGGGTGGCCCAATGTCTATCCTAGGTACCATGGTATACCCCCACAATCACCTGCGTATGTCCCTAAAAAAGATAGACAACTAGGCTGCCAGTGCGTGAACAGTCACTAGGCTGGTACAGTAGAAAGTCGAGTAGATCACAATGAGCAGGGTATCGAGCCTGAAACCTGTCAAGGGTATCGAAAGCAAGTGGTTTGGAAGACAACTGAGGATCTCAAATGGATTCGAGACCCACGAAGCACCGTGGCAAATGCAATTGACGAAATCCCAAAACAATCCCTCTATATGTGTTCTCCACTACGATTGGTCTAGATTTGGAGGGGTTATCTCCTCTACCTTTCTGCATGTGACCTCGTGTTTATCCACTGTGTTAGAGGGGGGTCCCAGATCACTTTCACAATACTAGACTTAGACACTCCCTAACTTAGACTCTAATCTGTTATTGTAATGGCCTTGAAGAGTTTCATCTCCAACCTAATCCAAGGCCCTAATCCTGAACTAGTTGGTTAACCCTACAAACATAAAAGTCTAATAAATTTTTAGATTTAGTGTTAACTTTATGGATTTGTCTTATGTCAAGGGGTATGAAAGTGAAACCGATGATGTGTAAAAGACGAAAGTAAAAATGAATAAAAAGCTGGAAACAAAAAACTTTTACTTAATGCAAAATTTCAACAACTTTTCAAAATATATATATTTTTAAAATTTTCTAATATTTTGGACAACAAACTCAAAAGGAATTTCACTCAACTAAGAGCTACTTATGATCTAAGTAAACTGCAAAAACTTATGAAATAAATGACGTTTCCCTGGCTAATAATGCAGAATCACACTCTTCAACCAAACAAGAAAATGAAAGAGATTTTTTTTTATTTAAATGATGATAAAGCAAAAAGGAAAAATACCAACAAGTAAAAACCAAGAAAACCAATTCTGGCCTAATCGTAGATCACAAAGAATCACTTCAACAAATCACATACTAGAAACTTTTTTAAAAAATGACTCTCACACTTGTCTAAAAACCCAAAAAAAATTATTTTTTATGACAGCTTTTTAAATGAGAAAAAGCAAGCTAAGGCTTAGATTAATCCTAAGCTATTGAATGCTAAGACAGAGATTCAAATGCCTAAGAGGTATAACTCTTATCAAGGGAAAGGATGATTTCCTTACCCTCAACAAAAACTATCCTGCCCAATCACGCTACTGATATTCCAACAGCAAGCGTCTGAACACGAGCTGTATAGAGCCAAAGGGCGTGTACACGTGGGTTGACCTTCTACAAGCCACGTGTATCTCTAAAAATCTGAGAAAAAATAAAAATAGACAATCCAAACCAGGAACAGACCACTAATATTGATAATCAGGATCTCCTGAAGGCTTGGCCACTCTTTTAAACAGAAAAATAAAGCAATGTAAGGAAAAAAATTTGTAAAACACACCAATCTGAGACAAGACTGCAAATGACCAGGACTTAGAAAGAATTCCAAAAAATCCCTGAGAATCACTGATTCTGACAGGCAAGAGGATGACTGCCTCCAAAATTTTCTAGAATCTACACGCTACTACTGCTTCTTCAGCTAGCGTTCGTACGCGGGCTGTAAGAGAGTAGGGTGCGAGTACACATGTGTAGACCTTATGAATGATGTGTGTACCTCTTTGGGTCCCAAAAAACATAGTCAAGAAAATAACAGAGAGAGCTGGTATGGTAAACCAGACTCTCTGCTAGCTCAGACTTTCCAGAAACTAAAAAAAACATGCAAAAAAACCAGTCTTTTAAACTACCCAAAAACGAATAAAATTCCTAGGAACCCTAGATATCTCCCCAGTATGGTCCCCAATTCTGTTGTGAGGGAAATCCCCTTATGGACTAGAAAATAGGGTTATCTTATGCATGCAGCTATGACCAAAAGAAATCTACTTTCTACCTTCACCCCCAGACTTAAACCCCATTCCTGTTCAACAAATACATGGTTTATACCAACATACATTGTTCTGGATGGTTGATGTTGATCCTTCCTCCTGCTTGATCACTTTTTAGCAGTCCTCCTTTCAAAGATGACCTGTATGGAAAACAAGAAACAAACTACACATGAATTTTACCTATGGAATAATGGGTTAGAGATTCAAACATATATTTATTGTATTATGAAGAACTCATAAAGTGGGATGAGAAAAACATTTCTTTATTACTTTAAATGAATCAACTTACAAAATGTTGAGACCGGCCACCACTCCACAAACCTGATCCTAGGCTCCTCTTCAACTGTCCTCCAACTTCTTTACTTAGTATCTCCTCTTGCACAAGTATGGCTAAAGGGTTGGGACAATAGGAATATGCAATTGGGCAGAGTTTCTTTACTCTCTTTTTTCCTTTTTCCAAATGGGACCCCTAGCCCTTCTTTTATAGGCTAGAAGAAGCTAGGTATTTGGACGAACCCTCGGCCATGCATGGTCGTCAGTTTCAATTAACTTACCCAAAGCTATGTGTTTCGTCGGAAACTTTCCTTTTTTCGTGCTTTTGTCGGTCCACACGGGTTGTTTTAGGTCATCTAGCGTGTACATGCATGCAATAATGGAGTAGGGAGTGTAGGCCCTTATAAAAGAGGTTTTTTAAAGAGCTTGTTCAGTAGTGCTTTGGCAAATAAGGGATCTAAGATGGCCTGATTCCAGGTAAGCAGGTATGGTACAATTTAGGGTTATAAAAGTGTGGCCCCCACTCTATCCTCCGTCTCCTCGTCCATCCACAGTTGTCCACCTAGCCATCTCCTGTCCACTACTCCATACCCAGTGCGCCAATCACTTCATCAGTATCCATGTCTGTCATTAGGATTCCTCGTAAGAATCCAGCTTAGATCCAGATGGTGAATGTTGAGGCTACCACGTTTTACAGGTACAGAGTTGACATGAGCCTTCCCCAATCCCAATCAAGCAGTTATAAAGGTGGTTGGCGGTGGTTGAACATTGTTTCTTCCATAAGTAGAAAGAGCAGGAAAGGACTGCCAGTTAGTCAACTCATCAGCAAGTCCATTCTAAAACCCCACTTGCGTCTGATCGAAGTTCACATCTGGTTAGAGACTGTATGCACGGTCTGATAGGAAGCATGCACACGTAATGACTTAAATGCATCTTCTTTATTATGATTCTGTGATTTTTGTTTTGAGTATAAATACTCAATTTTGATATTTTTGTAAAGGTCAATGGTAGAGATATGCTCCCGCTTGTAAATTTTTAATGAGGCTTATGATTCTCTAGTTATGTACATGTATTTGGAACTTCTTGTTTAATGCAAGTCAACTTCTTTCCATATCTTTGTAAACACTGTGTTAATACACTCGGAATTGGAGGATCTAGTCAAGGGTTGTGATGTTGTTGTGATGTAGGTTTTATCACTATAATATTTTCACTAGTTTTAACCAGATTCCCGTGTTATCTTTTCCCCTCTTATACTGATCATATTGGGCATGCAGGATCCAATCAAGTTGTTACAGTAGCATTGTGATGTAGGTTTGATCATTGTGTTTTTGTAGCTGTGTCATTTAGACATATCTTAGTATCTGAAGCTTTGGGTGAAAGAGGACCTCGTTCTTGAATATTTTCTTCCTTAGGCTGCTGGAAGACCAGATGTCTACAGCAGGCCCTCATATATCCTCACCAATTCTTCCCCCTATTCACCCTTGTTGGTCCTTGACCAAGTTTTGGAAGATCCTTGGTCAAGATTAACCTATTTTGGGACTTCGACAGCCTGTCGAAGGTGGAGCGCAAGATGAAGCATAGATCGTGGGATCTCAGCCCCTTTTTGGGTCCTTTTTGGTATTTGAGAATATGTAATGGGTATGGGATGTCGGCCCATGGGTTTACCCATGTTTAGGCCTATTTTTTAAAGTATAAATAGATGTCTAAGCAATGTAAGAAGGGGCATCTATGTGATGTGATGCCGATAAGATAAGTGCAAGTATGGTTTGTAGATGCTCTGTGCATATTGTAAGAAAATTATAGAGCTAAGTGAAAGTGGTTGTAACAGACTGTGAAAATCTTTGTGCTAGACCTAGCTCAGGGATGGAGGATCTGGCGAGGTGTGCGCAAATCTCCTGTCCTATGCAGAGTAGGTATTTTGTGGCTCTGTGCATGTAGATGATTGATTGAAGCTAATAAAGAAGAAGAGTTGGTGGACGTATCCCCAGGGTGGGGGTGAACCACATAAATACTGTGTTATCCTTCTCTGTGTGATGTTCTGATGTATTTATGTGTTATTTTCTAAGTGCTTGATATAGATAGATAGATATATCTATTTATGCTTTATGCTTATGATGAATCTGGATGTTAGATCTGATATAGGTGAATGTGATTAGTTATGGAATCTACTAGATCTGATCCATTTCTTTATGCTAAGTTGTTAAATACATTAGATCAGGGTGAATGTTGTGATGCTCTGTTTTATCTGTGAAATAGATATTGATTAAGTAATGATGAACTAATGGTGCTAAGTTCTTTATTAAGTATTATAATCACATATATGTGTCTCGGCTAAGGTTGTAGACACATAAATCTTGCAACCACCTCTGCCTCTACCTTGGGTGAGACTTCATCTTCTTCGCAGGTGTTACCAATAGGGTCGGTAGTTAGGGTTTTGTTGGTGCGTTGTTGTAGTGTTGAACCCTGGGTCTACCCCTATGCCAACAAATAGTTCTATTGTCGGGACCTGAAACTGTGATTGTTGGGAGTTGAGAAAGAAGAAGCTTTGTGCAAAGATCTGACCTGAAATCTCTATGCATAGATCTGTTGCTCTAGTGCGCAACACTCTACTTAATTTGACAAGCTCTGTGCTAAGGAAAATAAGTCTGATCTGAAGAAAAGGGGTAAGATCTAAAATATTTGTGCTCTAAGAAAGAAAAAAGTGAGACTTATTGATTAAAAGAGGTAAGATCTGAAATCTTTGTGCTCTGATAAAGGTAAGAATATTGAAAAGTTCTAGATATGAAAGCTTTGTGCTCCATAGAAGTAAGATAAGTGGAAATTTTTGTTTCAACAATATGGATCTAGGTATGTTTGATAGATTCTTATATCCTAGCTTGAAAACTAGGGTATTAATAGATCAAAGAAGATTTTATATGAGTAGATATGATAAGAATAGTGAAAAATATGTTATACCTATGCATCGAAAGAATGTTTGGACTAATAAGTATATGTAAGACCCTAGAAATAAATGTTTGCAGGTTAGCTACCATGATCCTACCACATAGTACAAGAAAGGATGGGGATAATTTAAAAGAAAGAGAGGATTAACCCTCTGTTACAGTTGCAAAAAATTAGGACATCTTGCTAAGGAATTCCCTGGGAGAAGACCCAATTGTCTTTGTTGAAAAGCTATGAACCATGAAGTATTGGATTGTCCTAGAATGATTGATAAGCTTGAAGAAATGAATATGAACCAAGAAAACCCTAAGGCATATCTAGAAACTAATATTATGACATAATCCCAGAAAGAATCAAAGAAAGTATTGCTACAGATGAAATAAACCCTGAATGACCACCGACATGTCAGATTATCAGAGATCTTCAAAGAAACAGAATGCCTTGAAGCAATAATAGGAGACTTCAACATTGACTATGTTCTAGATGAGGAAACATGGGTGAATATCATGACAAAGAGAACTTGGGAAGCTATAGGGAGGCCTTCTATGATTCCTTCATTAGGAGAAATAGGACTATTCAAACAAAAGTTGATAAACCTATGTGTGAAGCTCGCTCAGATACCTATGAATGACAATGGAACTTCGACAGAGGAAGATTTTGAGATTATTAAATTTATTGAGAACAATACCCCATTTACCATGCTATTAGGACAACCTTGGATTGAAAGAGATCAGGCCAGAAGGCAAGAAGATTAAGAAGTTTTAGAACAACAGAAGCAAGAGTTAAAATAATTCATGACCAGAAGGATTGCATACTTAATTGAAGAACAAAAGAACAGATTGAAGTTATTTAACACCAGAGACCCGGATTTGGAAGTTGCAAGAACACTATAAGACCCACAAAGTATTGAAATACCTATTCCAAATAAAGAAGAAGGATCACCCTCGAATCTTAGGAAAGAATCTCAACAACGCGAAGTAACTATGCCAAAAGAAGGTAAGAATCAGAATGGAAAAAGGCATACCAAGACGAAGCTCACTGGGAAGAAGTCTAGAAATATAAGTAAGAAGAGAGATAAGATTGACAAGTTGCATAAGGTTCCAGAGGGAACCTCGCAGAAGGAAAATTTGCAAAATTGGAGCTTCATCGGGATATCAGAACAACGACACATGGAAATTTTCCATGGCGAAGCAATATAGTCGTTGGGGCCATTATAATCGTTAGACCAGTGCTCCAAATGGGTAAAAAGACATTTATGGAAAAACAACTCACCATCTGACTGCTGGGACTATTCCATAACAGACATAACATAGTTAATGAAGGATTCATACCTGTTGCAAGTGACCCATTGCCGAGTTACCAATTTATCGCATCGCGCCATGCACCAAGAACACTTTTTCCAAATAAGAGTTTGAGCTTGTATACTAAGTTGATTTTGCACAGTGATCATTGTGCTCTTGCTCTCTATCCCATTAATGTGTCTAAGTTACCTTTCGAACCCGAGATTGTTAACCCCGAGTGTGTATGTTGGATGAGTTGAGCATTGTAGAGAAAGCTATTGAAGAATTTATGATCAACCTCATGACTGAAAGAGTCATGTCGATGTCTACAGGTGTACAAGCATCGTCGACGAGAGGACTTCCAACCTCTCCGTCCACTGCTCACGGAGCCGGACAATCCCGACCATTAGGTGAAAAGTGAATCAAGCACAATGATGATCTAGAGAATGTCAAATTGATATCTACCATATTACCCACCTATATACCACCACTAAGTGGCACAGTAAATTGAGACAATGTACCTAGAGATTTCGAATAAACCTTGGTTACGACATACCTCTCGAAGGGGATACACGCAATTCGAGCAGACCAAGATAGGATTGAAGCATTGAAGTTTAGTGACTTCAACCCTGGAGATAACAAAGTATATAAAATGCTCTCCCCACATAAGTACCTAACCAAAACTAAGGGGAAGAATTCGAAGATAATCCCCCAGTCATGGACTAGAACCTCGCGCAGTCCACCCTGCTGAACGTCATGAAGATTCCCCACTTCGGATGACACCAGGAGGTGAATGCATGTGTCAAGTTGTTGTTGTCTTGTTACCATGGGGGTTATTTGTGGCTAAACCACCATATAACAGTTGATCTGACTCTAATTAATTGTATTACAGGGTTGAGTATGCAAGGACCTAATCCACAAGAGTTTTACCCAAGAAAATCCATGGATCACACTCTAGGACAGAAGATCAAGGAAACTTATGGCGATGTCAAGAAGGGAATGTGAGGCTATGAGGTAGCTTCTATCCAAAGTGGTACAATGTACCTCTCCTGTCAGTTGATTGCAGGGAAGTTAGTAAAAAAGAACTGAACCACCCAAGTCACCAGTTTTGTAGTCGACCTCGCAAGGAAGTGCGTGAAAGGCCTTCAAATGAACTGGGTGAAGTACCTAGTGAATCAGTTGGAACTCGACTGCAGAGAAGCACAGGATCAAGGATATGAATTTCATTCAGCTAGCTCTTGATCCTTATAACTTTTATTTCCTGGGATTTTCCAGAAGGTGCGACCTTCCCGAACATCGAGCCTTTTGAACTATTGGCCGTGAAGTTCAGTAAACTATGGTACTCAAGTGACATGAATAAACAGTGGAAGTCAAATGTTGTTTTTCATACCTACTACAATAACCTGAAGATAGGCATACAGTCTGAGCCTCGCATGAATCTGAACACTTTACACCATTTTAGGCCTTTGATGAATTTCAACACAGATCGACATTTTATTTACATCATAGTGTGCCCCGATGAACACAAGCAATAGCTTCAATCCTACTATAAGTTAACAAAGGAGGACTTGGAGGCGATAAAAAAGGACTGGTCAGTGGACCTCCTTATTCTAGCAAACCCTGCAGAGATATCTGACATCGACATCCTAGAAACAACGTAGGATACACTCGGACCTGGCAGGAGAAAGAAGAACGAAGAGGTCCAAGAATTAGACAACGCATGACTTCTTCCATATCACCAGGTTATGGCAAAGAGTTAGATGACAAAGAAGTCGAATAGAAGAAAGGAGACGAGGTTGATACCCTAAAGAAGAGGAAAGGTTTTCCTCTGAAACATTCCTCTCAGAATAAATCGAAGGCCACCATGACCAAAATGTAGACTGTATGCACCTCCGATGACTTCGAATTCCTCATAGAATCCCTGAAATATGCTTCACTAGAAATATCATAGAAAAAAGAAGCAAAGAAAGAGGATATGTATGATCGAATTGAGAATGAGCTTCGAGGGGTACATCAGACCCTACAGTCTAGCCTTGTAGTCTCCACTGCAACGGGAGAACCAAAATTGGGAGATCAGCCAACTCAACTCCACCGCCTCGCCGATACAGTTGAAGCTTGTCTTCGATGAGCACAGGAAGAAATAGTGCAAGCCACCCAGGATTTGACACAAGTACAAGGAGTACTCATAGAGAAATGCAATTCTTCAGAATAAGAAAATCTTGCTCTCCAAGCGATGTTTGATGAAGAATAAGGACAACTACAACAAGAAAAGAAACAGTTGCTCACGGAGCAACTCAAAGTAAAAGAAGAGGTCAACAGAGCACTTTTCTATGTGAAAGTATTAGAAATCAAGGCAGAAGACTGAGTTACACAGCAGGTAAACTAGCTCACAGAAGCCATCCAACAAGTACAACAATGCATAGTAGATTTGGAGCTACGCACTGTACCTGAGACCCCACAAGATGTACGAGACCAAAGAGAAGCAACCGCCCAGAGCATAATTGAAAGGATAAATGATCTTACCTTGGAATGTAAGAAACTCACTGATCGCAGTGCCCATACCTATGAACAACTCATGGAGAACCCAGAACTAAAGGCACTGGAGTCACAGCTCCAAGAGGGGAAGTATCAAGCCGAAAATATACAGGCGCAATTAAAATCCCTGTCAGCTGTGGAAATAATGAAGCGCTCCCAAGAGAAATGCATTGCACAGTAGCAAATCCATAATATCTAGAGCAGGGTTATGGAGGTAAATGAGAGGCTCCAACCCGTACAAGACAAGGCCTATTAATTGATTACAGAGATAGAAGGCTAAGGAGCATAGCTAGAGTAGGTTGCCACTATAGTTGAACATCATCTAGAGGGACCTATTAACGATGCAGTCATCCAAGAGTTCATTGAAAAGGAGGTCATAGCACAACATCAAGTTGAAGTAGCTCAAGCCAAGCTCGAGGCATTCGAAGAAGAACTAGTCAGACCAGAGTGCCTCAGGACGAGTCACGAGTGAGTGTTGGGGGAATGTTGTCCCTTGACCAAGTTTTGGGAGATCCTTGGTCAATATTGACCTATTTTCGGACCTCGACAACCTGTCGAAGGTGAAGCACAAGACGAAGCAGAGATCACGGGATCTCGATCCCTTTTTTGGTCCTTTTTGGGATTTGGGAATATGTAATGGGTATGGCATGTCGACCCATGGGTTTACCCATGTTTAGGCCTATTTTGTAAAGTATAAATAGATTTCCAAGCAATATAAGAAGAGGAATCTATGTGATGTCAGGTCGATAAGCTAAGTGCAAGTATGGTTTGTAGATGCTCTATGCATATTGTGAGAAACTTATAGATCTAAGTTCAAGTGGTTGAAATAGGTTGTGAAAGGCTTTGTGCTAGACCTAGCTTGGGGAAGGAAGATCTGGAAAGGTGCGCGCAAATCTCTTGTCCTATGCGAAGTAGGGTTTTTGTGGATCTATGCATGTATATGATTGATTGAAGCTAATAAAGAAGAAGAGTTGGTGGATGTAGCCCTAGGGTGGGGGTGAACCACGTAAATATTGTGTTATTCTGCTCTGTGCGATGTTCTGATGTATTTATGTGTTATTTTCTAAGTGCTTGATATAGATAGATAGATATATATGTTTATGTTTTGTGCTTATGGTGAATCTGGATGTTAGATCTAATATAAGTGAATGTGCTTAGCGTTGGAATCTGCTAGATCTGATCCATTTTTTTATGCTAAGTGCTTAAATACATCAAATTAGGGTGAATGTTGTGATGCTATATTTTATTTGAAAAGTAGATATTGGTTAAGTAATGATGAACTAATGATGCTAAGTTCTTTATTAAGTATTATAATCGCAGATATGTGTCCCATCTAAGGTTGCAGACACTTGATTCCTGCAACCATCCCTGCCTCTACCTCGAGTGAGACTTCATCTGCTTCGCAGATGTTTCCAAAAGGGACGGTAGTTAGGGTTTTCTTGGTGCGTTGTTGTAGTGTTGAACCCTGGGTCTGCCCCTGTGACAACAACCCTTTACTGCAAATTAATGACTGAATTTAGATCAAGACCTCACTTGCCTTAGGCATACCAACCCAGTTTTCTGAGTTAAAGTGATATAATATTGAGACTGCATCCATTAGACCACCCTTTAAACTATTTACCGTGACATACAAACTGATGGGTATCAGGCTTACCTCTGACGCAATCCATAGGTGACTTATGACACTAACATTTTTTGCATTGTTGTCGGCGACGAAGTTGAAGATTTTCCCTGGGATTGAACGAAAAAGCTTATTGGTTTTGAAGGTGCATCAGAACCTAGTACATCAATATTGCAACTATGCACCTAGCGACTCCAATGTGGTGACTCCATTGATGTAGATATATTGGCGACTCTACTATTTCAGTTGTGACTTCCAGAGGCAGACACACGAGGTCTACTCCACAATTGCCTTTGGAAACACCTGAAGCTGACATAGAGAAAATTATAAGAAAGGGAAAGGCCCTTCATGAAGGTACTTCTACTGCTGAACTAAGTATTTCTAATGATTTTCATTATCCTATAGGAACTCCAATTCATTCTTTTCATCCTTTTTTTATACCTTTTGTTGGAGTTTCCCGAACTTTGAATTTTGGGAGTGTTCCTGTTGAGTTTTCCCCTCCTGGTTTGGGATTGGAGGGGGAAACCATTGTCACTCCTCTCTCCCCTGAGGTTGTACCATGGTTTAGACCCAGCGCCTCAGAAGATTTTCCCACCCTGGGCTTTACCACTCTTCATGTTAGAGTTATTGATTTCATGGAAAAAGAGACCCTTGTTCCCTCAATCCTTCTAGAGTTTTCTCCAAATACTCTACTGTTTCCCTTTCCTCTCAGAAGCTCAATTCCATCCTCCCCTATTCTAACACCTTCTCCTCCTAATTGTCCTCCACCTCACATCTCTATGGCAGGTTCTAATCCTCCTAGAAGTAGGATGGATGCCATAGTGGCTGTTAGATACACCCCTCTAGTCCTACCCCAGCCCATGAATTCTCTCCCTACTGGAGATTACCTAAAATATATGCATAAGTTCACTGGAGAAGAGGATATAACTATTGAAGAGAACCTTTCTTCCTTCTATAGTTATAAAGACAATCCAAATATTGAAAATGAAAATGTATGGATGAGAGTCTTTGTCCAGATCCTTTATGGTGAGGCTAGAAAGTGGTTTAGAGGTTTGACCCTTGGATCCATTGTTGGGATTAAGGCTCTAGATGATGCCTTCTTGAGACAGTGGGGGGACAAAAAGGAATTTATGTATCATATCACAGATTTTGGGTCCCTAAATAGGAAAGAGGGAGAATCAATCTCTGACTTCTACAAATGATTCAACAAGATGTACAATAAAATCTCTGTCGAGATAAAGCCTATTGAAGCCTCTACCAAAATCAATTATGCTAGTTCTTTTGACCCTGACTTTTTCCTCCTACTCAGAGAAAGAAGAGATACTTCCCTGGCTCATATGCAATATGCATCCCTGGAAGTAGAATCCAATGTATTGGAAATTGAAAAACTTAGGAACAAAGCTAATAGAGACAGAGGAAGAGGGAGATATGATGCCTCAACATCGGGTTCTTCTGCATCCCAACCTCAAGTGGATGAATTGACCAAGATGGTGAAATCCTTTTTTGCAAAAATGGATAAGATGAAGTTTGAAGGGAAGCAATTTTATAAGAACATCCCAAATATTGATAACAGAGGCAACTTCAAGAGGCTGAATAACAATGCTCCTCATATTATTCCAAGAGAGCCTAGAAACAGAGATAGGGATGATCAAAAAATCCAAACCCCTCTTCAAAATAACCTTGTTGTTGATGAAGAAGGAGAGGAGGAAGAGCATGACCTTGAAATTTATAATATTGGATACACCTCCCCTTTTCCCCATTTAACTCAATCTGCCTACGAGGAGTCCCTCATGAAAAATCAAGTAAATGAGCTAAGCAAGGGGGAGAAATCCAATAGTAGTCCCAATAAATATAACCTTTGGTCTAAGAAGAAGGAATGGAAGTCTAAAATCCATGATCAACCTTCCATAGCAGAGAAGCCTACTAAAGATGCAACAAACAATAGCAAAGAAAAGAAAGCTTAGAATCCTTCAAAAATAGAAAAAGACCTTGTCCTAGAGGTAAGAGATATTTTGAATCCCCCTTCCTCCTTTGGCTTTGACCATGAATTTCAAAAGATCAGGATCCATGTCCCCCTTTCATAGATAGTCAAGCACAAAGACTTCAAAAGGTCCTTCTCTAATTTTTTGCAGCCTGAGCCATCTTTCAATCCTATAGACTTTGTAAATATCCAAGATGAAAAGCCAACAGTCATCCTAGGTCCTATGATAGAGGATAGAGATGATTCATCCCCTCCCTTCTATACATCACTAAACATACATGATAAGGTGTTTCATAATTTCTTGATGGACTCAGGGGCATCTCATAATCTCATGCCCAAAACTGTCATGGAAGAAATAGGACTAGAGATTACGAAGGATTATCATGATTTGTATTCTTTCGATTCAAGGAGGGTACAATGTCTTGGGGTCATCAAAGATATAGTTGTGACCTTGTTTCAGCTACCCATGAAAAGTGTGGTCATGGATATTTTGGTGGCTAACGTTCCTCCCAAGTTTGGCATGATTTTTTCAAGATCTTGGATTAAAAGGATTGAGGGAACCTTGCAGATGGACCTCACATATGCTACCATTCATGTGTTTGGAGGGGAGCATAGAAGACTGTACAGAGAGGATCGGTTGGCCTATATTATTAGTGATGAATCTGACCCCACGAACCATCCTATTTTTACACTTGACACCGAGTTGGGGGCCAGTTTGTTGCAGTTCACTAATGCTCCTAAGCCTTCCTTAAAGCTCAAAAAGAAGTCCATGGTTTTTCATGAATTTTATTTATCCACCACCTCTGTTTGGAAAATGTTTTTTTATGGAGCCTCCTCTAAGGATGTTGTTGGTGCTGGAGCATTTTTGGTTTCACCAGCTCAAGAAGCCATATCTCTGTCATACAAACTAGAATTTGAAGCCACCAACAATGTGGCAATGTATGAAGCTCTTGTTTTAGGCTTAAGGGATGGAAACAACATGGGGATCAAGGAAATATTTGTGTTTGGAGACGCAAAATTGATTGTTAAACAAATCAGAAATCTATACTAATCTAAGCATCCCAGGCTCAAAACCTATAGAAATGAAGTATGGGACCTCATTGACAGATTTTTCTCAGCTTTCAACATTTCATATATTCCAAGGGGAAAAAAATGTCATGGTTGATTCTCTGGCTATTTTAGCAAGCAATTAAAAAGTCCCTCTGCCACCTAAACTCAGGTATGATGTGGAAGTGAAATATAGACCCTCTATACCTGAAAATTTCAAGCATTGGAAAGTGTTTGAGGATGATCTTGAAATCAAAAGATTCCTGGAAACTATCGAGGAGTTTTCTGTATCGCACATTGATGAAGATCCTGACTATGAAATAGAGCCCCATCCTGATGTTTTCTTGAAAAAAACTGTTGATCGTCACTTAAAACCTCAAATGATGATGTTGATGTGGCTGAGTGCAATATTGGCATAGAGAAGGACCCAAAATTTGTCAAATTATCAAGCAACCTGTCAAGAGAGCAGAGGGACGAGTATACTGAGCTATTAAAGGAATTTTATGATATGTTTGCTTGGAAATACGAAGATCTCAGAACATATGACCCTAGTTTCATTGAACACATGATCCCATTAAAAGAGGAGGCCAAGCCATTTAGGCAGAAATTAAGACAAATAAATCCTATGTTGCTTCCTATTATGGAAAGGGAGGTGAAGAAGATTTTGGATGCTCAGATTATTGTGCCTTTGATATATTCTGAGTGGGTAGCCAACCTGGTCCCAGTGAGAAAAAAGAGTGGATAAATCAGACTCTGTATTGACTTTAGAAATCTAAACAGGAGCTCTAGGAAGGAAAATTACTCGCTGCCAAAGATGGAACACATATTTAAGAGGGTAACTGGTGCATCTAGGATTTCCATGATTGATGGATTTTCTATCTATAGTCATATCTTTGTCTTGCTTGAGGATAGATATAAGACAACCTTCACCACTCCTTGGTGCACAATCATGTATGCCAAAATTCCCTTTGGATTTATGAACACGAGAGCAACCTTTCATCTTGCCATGGACATCGCCTTCATTGGGGAGAAAGATAAATTTGTGATCATCTATCTGGATGATATAAAATTCTTTTCCAGATCTGATAAAGAACATTGTTTTCATCTGAGGAAAGTCTTCTTGAAGTGTAGAAGGTTTGGTCTCTCCTTAAATCCCAAGAAATCATTGTTTTCCATGAAGGAAGGGAAATTATTGGGGCACATAGTATCAGTTGAGGGGGTCAGAATTGATTCAATAAGGGTAAAATATATTCAAACTTTGTCACTTCCTAGATCCATGAAGGAAGTTCAGTCCTTCCTAGGAAAAAATAATTTCTTAAGGAGGTTTGTTTCCAATTTTGTTGAACTGGTGAAGCATATCACAGTCATGCTCAGAAAGGGAAATGAAGTAAAATGGAATGTTGAGTCT
This sequence comes from Picea engelmannii, assembly GCA_009831015.1. Taxonomy (NCBI): domain Eukaryota; kingdom Viridiplantae; phylum Streptophyta; class Pinopsida; order Pinales; family Pinaceae; genus Picea; species Picea engelmannii. Next base: position 22,380 of record WSFP011329589.1, read on the forward strand.
CGATAATCCTTCATCCAGATCAAGAAGGCATTTACTGAGGCACCTGTGCTTGTTAGTCTTGATTATTCCAAGGATTTTCTAATTTTTTCTTTTGCCTCTTTTGATACAGTGGCAGTTGTTTTGTTACATTCAAAGCTCATTTTTTCTTGTGCTCTCAAAGATTTCAGAGTATATGTTTTGCATTCAAAGATCATTGCATATGTTCTTTCAGAATTTTTGAAGGACATTCCCATTTGGCCTGACAAAGATGGGAGAAGGAGCAAGTGGATTGCCAAGATCCTTGATTTCAATCTGGAAAAAAACCCACCAAACTAGTTAAAGGTCAAGGTTTATCCAAGTTGTTGGCTAAATCTAATTGTAAATATTTGGGGGTTAATTTCATCAACACTTACTCAAAATATCAACAGGATAAGCTTCCTGATAAAATTCCCTAGGATAGCCCTCCACTGAAAGAGTGCCCCTGGTACAAAGCTATTATATTTTTTCTGCAAGAGTTAAAACCCCTTGACGGAATGGGGAAGAGAAAGGAAAGAGATTTAAAGCTCAAATAAATTAGATATCTCCTTATTGACCAGTTATTGTATTGGAAAGACCCTCTAGGTGTGCTTCTGAGATGTTTAGACCCACATGAGGCACAAAATATTATGTTCAACTTTCATGACAGCCTGTGTGGGGGACATCGTTTATGGAGAACCACAGCCTACAAAATTATCAGGTCTGGGTACTTATGGCCTACTCTATTCACTAATGTCTGTGCGAAAATGAGGGCTTGCATCAAATGTAAAAAAATTGTTGGGAAACATCAACTCAAATCTCTACCATTGAAGCGTGTGGTAGCTTCAGGACCCTTTTAGCAGTGGGGCCTAGACTTTATTGTAAAAAATCATCCTTCTTAAAGTGGTCAACATAGGTGGATCATGACTGCAACAGATTATTTCACCAAGTGAATAGAAGCTATTTCCATCAGGAGTGATTCTCACAAAGTGATCATTGGTTTCCTTGAAGATATTATGGCAAGGTTTGGCTGCCTGAATAGAATCATCACTGATAACGCTTCATCCTTCAAAGTTGAGGCATTGATAAAATTCTATGAGTAGTTCGGTATTTCATTGATCCACTCTACCCCCTACTACCCCTAGGGAAATGGACTAGCAGAGTCCTTTAACAAAAGCCTGATAAAGATCATCAAAAGACTGCTAGAGGAAAATAATAAAGCATGGGATTCAAAGATTAAGTTTTCCCTGTGTTCTGATTGAGTGACAACGAAGAGATACCTGGGCCTCTCCACTTTCCATCTTGTCTATGGAGCTGAAGCAGTTTTTCCTTCTCACCTTGCCCTGCCTATAGAAAAATTCTTCCAATACTACCAAGGTGAGCCTGATGATATGATTAGAAGGATAAATCAATTGGTAGAATTGCAGTAGACCAGAGAGCAGCTACTGGACAAAGTGCATGAACGTCAAAAGAAGATCAAGAAAGCCTTTGACAGAAAGGCGAGAAAAGATGATTTCCAGTTGGGATATCTGGTTCTCAAATGGAATGCAACAAAGCAATACAGAGGAAATCATAACAAGTTTGAATCCCTATGGATAGGTCCCTTCAAAATCGCTAAGATACATCCAAATAATACATACATGTTGTAGAATTTGGAGGGTGATCACGTTTTCGGTGGCCCTGTAAATGGGAATTTTATCAAGAAGTTATTTATTTGAGCCACAAGTGGCTCACATGTTTTTTGTAAATATTGTTTTTCTTTTTATTATCGGTTTTATAGGTGAATCCATAGCCCAACAGTAAGGCACTGGAGCTATAGAAGATTTCTTGGCATCTCACAGGGAGAAAGTCATCCCCCATGGAGCCTAATTCTATCACATTTATTTGTAAAAGGGGGTTGTTTTCCTGAGAAGTTAGACCCTTGGAGAAATAATTAAAGAAAGCGGGCACCAACCCACAATTCAGTGTATATTCTAAGTTGGAGGTGTGATGAGACGTTTTGGTGCGACATGATAAGACATGCACAAATCTGGGTGGATGACAACTAAGCACCCCAGATCGACGGTCGAGGGGGATATTAGGACCTCAACATGCGCACAGGATAAAAAGGATAGACAGGGCTGGGAAAAATAGCCATGGTTTATAAAGGTGCTATGTGTCAGCCAAAGACACACATTGGGCCCAAAAGTGGGGAAGTTCCAAATCAATTTTTGCAGCCTCGATATGCTTATGTGCACATAATGTCCTATCTTGGGCCAACAAGTGGCCACTCCTCATCACTTCCACTCCCTCCATCTGTCTTCCACTCACCATCCCTCCTATACCCGTCCCTTTCTCATCTCCCACCACCTGTGCCACCTCCCTCCACATCACCTCCATCCCACTACACCTTAATCCCTCTTGTGTGGCGCCCACTCTATCCTCAGTCTCCTCGTCCATCCACAACTATCCACCTAGCCATATCCTGTCCTCTACTCCATACTGAGTGCGCCAATCACTTCGTCAGCAGCCACATCTGTCGTCAGGCTTCCCCGTAAACATCCAACTTAGATCCAGACGGTGAATGCTAAGGCTGTCACGTCTTACAGGTGCAGAGTTGACTTGAGCCTTCCTTGATCCTAATGAATCAATTATGAAGGTGGTTGGCGGTGGTTGAACGTCGTTTCTACCATAAGTAGAAAGCACAGGAAAGCACCGCCAATTAGTCATCTCATCAAAAGTTCTGTTCTAAAATCCCTCTTACGTCTGCTAGAAGTCCACGTCTGGTCAGAGACTATATGCAGATTCCAACACGAAGCATGCACACATAATGCCTTAAATGCAACTTCTCGACTATGATTTTGTGATTTTTGTTTTGAGTATAAATACTCAATTTTGATATTTTTGTAAGGGTCGATGGTAGAGCTATGCTCCTGCTTGTAAATTTTTAATGAGGCTTCTGGTTCTCTGGTTATGTACATGTATTTAATAATTCTTGTTTAATGAAAGTCGACTTCTTTCCATCTCTCAATAAACACTTGTTAATACACTCGGAATTGGCGGATCCAGTCGAGGGTTTTGATGTGGTTGTGATGTAGGTTTGATCACTATAATATTTTCACCAGTTTTAACCAATTTCTCATGTTATCTTTTCCACTCTTATACTGAGTAGCTTGAGCATGGAGGATCCAGTTGAGATGTTAAAGTAGCATTGTGATGTAGGTTTTATCATCGTGTTGTTTTATCTGTTTCGTTTAGACATATCTCAGTATATGAAGCTTTGGGTACAAGAGGATCTCATTCTTGAAGATTTCTTCCTTAGGCTGTTGGAAGACCGGATGTTCACAGCAGGCCCTCATATCTCCTCACCAGTTGTTGTGAGGGAAATATCCTTACGGACTAGCAAATAGGGTTAGACTTTGCATGCAGATATGACCTATAGAAAATCTACTTTCTACCTTCGTCCCCAATCTTAAATCCCATTTCTTTTTAGTAAATGCATGGCTAGATCAACCTACCTCGTTCTGGGCGTTCGATGTCGATCCCTTGTCTCACTTGATTACTTGTTTATGGTTCTCCTTTCCAATGCTGACCTGCATACAAGATAAGAAACAACTACACATGCATACTACCTATAGAATAATGGGTTAGAAATTCAAACATGTACTTAGAAAATTATGAATAACTCATGAATTGGAACGGGAAAATCACTTTCTTTATTACTTTGAATGAGTCAACTTACAAAATTTGAGACCAGCCACCGCTCCACGAACCTGATCCTGGGCTCCTCTTCGACTGTCCTCCAACGGATTTGCTTTGTATCTCCTTTGTCACAAGGAAGGCTAAAGGGTTGGGACAATGGGAATACGCAAATGGGCAGAGTTTCTTTGCTATATTTTTCCTCCTCCAAATGGGACCCCTACCCCTTATTCTATAGACTAGAAGGAGCTAGGTATTTGGATGAACCCTTGGCCATGCATGGACAGGAGTTTCAGTTAACTCACCCATATTTTTTGTGTTATGTCGGAAACTTGCGATTTTTCACGCTTTTGTCGATCAACGCGGGTTGTCTTAGGTCATCCAGTGTGTACATGAGTGCAGTAATGGAGTAGGGCATGTGGGCCTTTATAAAAGAGGTTTTCTAAAGAGTTGTTCAATAGTGATTTGGCAAAGAAGGGATATGAGATGGCCTTATGCCAGGTAAGCATGTGTGGTGCAATTTAGGGTTATAACAGATGCCCCCTAATGTGTGAGGTCAGAAGAGCATCTGATGGATGAAATACATTACCAATCCTTACTGATGTGCCGAACGATTGAGCCCAAGGATCAGGAACCGAGAGGCACTGTCTACAAAATAACAAATGTCTTCACCGAGGCAGGCATACCCATGCTCGGAATAAAATAGAATCATGTCTACCAATCAAATACATTGTAGATCCATGTCATATAACTATATAAAGAGTATCCGCGAACAATACACAGTGGAGCTACATCCCGAAATCAGAGAGATATACATATAGAGTATCTATCTTCTAGAAGTTGATTCAGCCTGATGGTTGGAGATTAGGTCTTCAAAGCTCGAGCAACAACTTCAAAATCTTTAAAACTCAGGCAGGAGTGTAATATGAGTGTACGACTACACTACCCAGAGGTCTTCGACGACTCGTCGGTCATGGACTTGATGATCAAAATGAAGGCTTCATTGATTTCGAATAAGGACTTGATTGGACATTCAGTATGGTTAGGCATGAGGGCAAGAGACAAAATGCAGAGGGGCCAACTCAGGTTTGGTGACAAACCTCTCTTGAACAATAGCATGAAAAATGATGAGACTCAGGCAGCAGGGCATTAATCATAAGTCTACGAAGCAGGAGGCAACGCAAACTCTCCATATGTTTGGAAGGATAACCAAACGGTGGACGACACAACTCTATATAGCAAGAAAAAGATTCCTAAGGTTGTACTATATCCCATAGTCTAATGAAAAAATGGACAGATGTGCTTTATCCAAGGGTGACTCATTATGCTGCCAATAAAGAAAATACTTTTCCCTTCCTCTTTTTGGGGTATATTTGTTTTTTTTTTTTTTTGTCTTTTTCAATAATTTTGGGAAAAATAATAAAGGAATATTACGTTACAATGGAGGAATGAGTGTTGCGAACATACAAGTTCAAGGCGCATGGTCAAGATTGATGTTCAAAATAATGATACTTGGGAAAAATCCTTCGCAGGCCAAGAGTGTTAAAACGCAGAAGAAAACTGTTACAAGGCTGACATATAAGGTATGCAAACACGGTTAACAAAACACACCATGGTAACATCCTTCGATGTAAGTTTAAAGATCCCATGGAAGGTAAGCTCGGTGGTTTTTCATGTTTAGAGAGTCTGAAAAAACATAAAAAGGAGACTCCGTTGGGGTACCTTTTTCGAAGATAGTCTAGTCGATTCGAAAAAGGGGTAACTAGCACCGATAAGATGTCGATTCAAAACCATGTTAACGAGTGTGACAAGGACAAGATCACTCGGCCATTTTTTCATTTTTAAGGAGTCTGAAAAAATCTTAACTATGGACTCTGTTAGGAATGTTATTCTGGACCAGTTTAGCGAGTGTGAAATAATAAGGTCACTCGAGGATCTTTTCAATTTTAGGGAGTCTGAAAAGAGCTTAACTATGGACTCTGTGGGGGTTCCTTCTTCGTAAGTTTAGTCCCTCAGGCCCGAAAAAGGGATAAAATTATACCTGAGAGTACTCTTCTATAGAGCTGAAGTTACATAGAGTATACCTTTGTTCGTATAGTTGACCGTCCGGACCGAAAAAGGGGTAAACTACCGCCGGACATATGTGACTTCAAATTTCAGTTTAACGAGTGTGAAAGGCCACAAGATCACTTGACAATCTTTTCATATTTAGAGGATCTGAAAAGGGCGTAAAAGAAGACCCGTTATTTTTTGGGAGTCTTGAGGGTGAGGTCAAAAGCGAAGAAGAATCATGCACATGAGGCTCAAACTTGTGTTCAGGAAAAAACTACAAGGACTCCCGAGCCTACAGTGTTTTAGGGGCAGCATGGATACCATAATGAAACCAAGATCTACCTAGGGCACCCATGTTCCGGTAAGCTATACCACCAAGTTGCGACACTTCTAAAGAAGAGATAATGGTTCTGTGTCACAACCTGATTAGATCGATCCTATGGTAAAGAAAAAAGACAACGAGATACAAAAATCAAGGTAGAAACCTAACCTATATGTTCAAGTTGATCGTCAAAAAAAATTTCCACAGACCGTCGAAAAATACTCAAAACTCAAAAAAAATTGTCCCAATACCCGATCAAATCCCTCCTATATAACTCCTAAATCACTCTAAATAATTTTTGGTATAAAGAAAATGATAAGGGAGGCCAAAAAAGTGACAAAAAGAGGCCAAAATGTCTATAAATAGAAGCTGGCAGCTCATTATCACCATTGTTGATTTGGAGATTGACTCTGGAGCCAAAAGACCTCCTTTGATTAAAGTGGTGATTTCGAGAGCTACAGTGGACGAAACGAACTTCTGTCTGGACCAAGCAAGTACAAAATCCCTTATCTTTCATTTTATGTCTTTAATTATGCATTGGGTTTCATTTTTTAGGGGGGTGTCGACCTTTAAAAGGTCATCCCTAGGTCCACGTAGGTTGTCTCAGAACAGGCCACATGTATACGTGATTGTCGCCAATATAGAATGCGTGTGCCCCCCTTATTGAATGCTAAAGACACAAAAAGAAAGGGTTTAACTCTCCTGAACCTTTTTGTTTTGCAGGATGTATGTCCATTGGAGAGAAAGAGAGCACGAAGAGGTGAATGAGTTGGTTGGGGAAGACCCCAATGCTATGGCTACATTGATGCAGTGTGGGTTACTCAAGTTTTTTCTATGTCCTTTCATGAGGGCACAAACTAGGCTACTGAATGATTTAGTTGAATACTAGCATCTGGATGTAGAGGCATTCATGTTATAGAGGCAGTCATTGGTGCCCACGATCAAGGACATTTACTTTTTGACTGGTCTCTCTAGGAGAGTAGAACCAGTGAATTTCTGGGCTTTTCCTGTGAGGCCGCATAACATAGCGGAACTGATAGGTCTATACTATGCAGCTGATATGGACCATATGAGCACGCAGGTGCCTATAAGCAAGATCACTAACCTATATCTATAAGTGATAGTATTGCTTATTGGGCGAATTACTGGTTCTACGGCTCTACATCAGGCGTCCCACGCACAAATGAACTGTGTTGTCCAGTGCTTGAATGCACAAGTTTTTGATTGGAGTACCACTTTGCTTGAGTGCATGAAGAGGAAGTTCATAGACTTTCGTTTGCGGACAAATAGGAACTTCGGGTTCGGGACCATTCTATGTTCATTCTTTTTTTAGAGAGTTCCAAGTTTTAGTCCTCGAGTAGTGGTACGAGGACACTAGGCCTCTCTTATGACTGTATGTACATGGACAGTACTACTGCCGCGACAGGGTGGTGGAAGGGCCAATGAGTCCTTCGATGGTGACTTCTTTGCATGGCTGTCACGATAGATCCTGGTTATAGAGGACTACCCCTATGCCGGGATTGACTTTTTGAGAGACCCAAAGATACCAGTACCTCCTGGTGAGGTGCGAGGGGAGATGGGTAAGTCTCCACCTTTGTAGTTTTTTTTTTTGTATATGTAATTTTTATGTTGTTTTTGTTATATACCATCATTTTTTTATATGGCAGAGTATTTGACGGATATAGGTTTTTTGCATGCAGATGTGGGACCAGTGCGACCTGTCGATTATGCAAGGAACATGCATCATCCTTGGCTAGGGGTCGCAGCCACCACTGCCGGGGGACTAGCAGTAGCAGGAGAACTCCCAGTCGGGGAGCCTGAGAGGGTACTTAGACGAGTTGAGCGGAACTTTACTGCACTCACTTGCACAGTCCCGATGGCAGAGATTGAGGACCTATCGCCATCCATATAGCCTCATGTAGTGGGGGCACCTCAGACATGGGTCCGATTGTTTAGGTGTTTATCCCATGTTGTGGACCATTATAACAAGGCCCATAGGCCCTGAACCTATTTAGACATTTTACATGCCACAAGCACTACTTGTATATATTTTTTGAGGGCATAAGCCCTCTGACTCGTTATTGGTCCTATTTTTGAGGCGCTTGTGTCCATCTATGTACTCTGGTTACTTTATGATATTATATATGGTTATTTTTTTTTTTGGTCTTTTGTGTCTTATGGATCATGTGTACAAATAATGTATTTACATTCTTATGTTAATGTTTTTTCATATGTGTGCAAGATGCCAATCTAAAATTTGATTAGCTAGAGTATCTGTAACTTGGTTTAATCTCATAGGAACATGAAAATATGTAATATAATCAAAGTTTTGTTCTAAGAGACGTACCCTAAGGAATTGTTAGTGTAAAGTTGGATCATGAACCCGGTACACTCTGTTTAAGTAAGACACAACCAGTTGAGCGTTGAGATAGACCCGGAGATGAGAGATACCCAATGACAAAGCATCACGAAGTAATTCAATAACTACACTATACTCGGTGACATTATTTGTGGTGTCACCTAAGAATATACCTCCGGAAGATAACAACTAGCCTTGAGGTGTAAATATTAACCAAGTTGAGGAGGCAAGCCTTCGAGTGTGTCGACTAGCACCGTCTGCATACCCAACGAACACCTCAGAATCACTTGACATCTACCACAGTGATGAAAGACAACATCAATGATATGTCCATAACACTTAAAAGAAACTAAAAAGAAATAGTACAAAGACTATACATAAGTTACAAAAAGTTACCCACAGTGACCTGCCTATGAGTAATACTTCTTGAGTAGAGCCCATTTCTAGTCTTCGCCAAAGCATTCCCTTCGAAATCAACTAGATGATAGGTGCCCTTTTTTAATACCTCTTTTATGATGAAAGGTCGGAACCACATGGGTTTGAATTTTCCTGCCCCCATGGGGTCCTTATATTAGTCATAGACCAGGACAAGGTCACCTTCAGAGAAAATCCGAGGATGAATGGACTTATCATATTGACACTTGACCTTATGTTTTTGAGCCTCGTTGGCCAGGGCTGCATCACGACATTGTTCATTGAGCTGCTCAAGGTATACTAACCGTTCTTTGAGTGGAGAAGTGTCTGGAAATAATTATACTGCCAATTTTAGAGACAGGATCTGACATTCGATGAGCAAGACTGCCTCCAGCCCGTAAATGAGTTGAAAAGGTGAGAAATTGGTTGCAGTCTTTACAGATGTTTGGTAAGCCCATAATGCCGAGTATAACATCAAATTCCAATTTGACTTGGTTGAGTTGATAGTTCGCTGTAGAATAGTCTTAAGAGTTTTGTTTACAACTTCCACCTGCCCATTGGCCTGGGGGTAGTAGGGTGATGAATGTTCCTTCTGTAACCTAAGATTTGATGTTAATTCGGTCATCATATGATTCTGAAAGTGACTTCCATGGTCAGTGACAATCTCCCTCGGGACGCCAAAGCTTGCTATGATCTGGTTGAATAAAAAGAGAGTTGCAGTCTCTCCATCGTCTTTAAATGTTGGCATAGCTTCAACCCACTTTGTGAAGTAGTCGACAGCTATGATGATATAGCGATGCCCCCTTGCTGAAGGGGGGTTGCATGTGGTGTAATCAATCCCCCACTTGGTGAAGGGACCAACAGTGATGACAGGAAACATGGGAACAGGATGTTTCCTCATCTTCCAAGAGAAGATTTGGCACGGATGGCACTTCTTGACCGATTCGATACAATCTTTGATAAGTGTCGGCCAGAAGTAACCTGCTCATAGAATCTTTTGGGTTGTTTCCAACCCAGAAAAATGACCGCCACAAGGTCCGATATGGCAATCATTAAGCACAATAACTGCCTCCTCATGAATGAGACATCAGTGTAGGATGCAGTCTACACCTCTCCGATACAACGTATCATTGAGTATGAGATAATTCTTAGCCTGATGGTGTATACGTCGACGCTCATCACAAGAAGCAGAAGTGGGGCACTTCAAAGTCTGGAGATATATAAGTATATCTTTGTACCAGGGATCCGAAGATGTGATCAAAAACATATCTCCTCGGATAGGCGATTCTTCAGGCACAACGTCACCTGACTCAACCAGAAGTTTCGAAATAAGATTTGTGAAGACCAATGACTTTTTGGACTTTGTTGAAACGAAGTCTAATTCAAACTCCTGGAGGATCACTATCCATCTACTGATTTTTCCTCCTATCACACCTCGCGTCAACATGTACTGGGATGGATTCACGACAGCAATGACGGTGGTCTTGTGAAATAGAACATAATGACGAAACCGTTGAACAAAATGAATTGTTGCCAACGCAAGTTTTTTGATGTGAGAATAATTGAGTTCTGGTCCTACGAGGCCTCGGCTCAAGTAATAGATCACATATTCTGAGAACAAGTCATCCTCCTGAACTAAAACCATGTCAATGGTTGACTTTGCTACAACCAGATATAATAATAAATCTTTGTTATAGTTAGGTGGCCGGAACAGAGGGGCAGTTGTGAGGGCATGTTTTAATGCGTCGAAAGAGTGTTGAGCGACATCGTCCCAATAAAAAGGAACGTCTTTCTTCAGTAAGCACATAAAGCCCTTGGTGATTTCGGCATAGTTGGCGATGAAGCGTCGTAAAAAGTTTTCCTTGCCTTGTAGACTCTGAAGTTGAAGGTTTGTGCATCGGGGGGGCAATTGAATTATTTCCTCAACCTTGAGAGGATCGACCATGATCCCTATTGTTGATACTATGAAACCTAACAATCGTCCTGATGTTACGCAAAAGCTGCACTTGTTTGGATTCAAGCGAATTTGAAAGTAGCGACAATGTTCAAATATAAGTCAAAGGTGTGTGGGATGATCCGTTCTCTTGTGAGATCGCGATGCTAAATCATCTAGATAAGCTTCGACTATATGCTTGAGGTCATGAAAAGAAAAAGACATGGCCCTCTGAAAGGTGGCTCCAACATTTTTGAGACCAAAAGGCATTTTTCGATATGTGAATGTACCCCATCGGCAGATGAATGTCGTTTTGTGTTGGTCTTCGGGTTTGATTTGAATTTGGTTATATCCCGAAACCCTATCCATGAAAGAAAAGGCTTTGCAACCCGCACATTCATCAATGATATGGTCAATGAATGGTGTGGGAAAATTATCTTTGGGACATGCCTTGTTCAAATTACAGAAATCGATACATACACGAATTGTGCCTTGTTTTTTATTGACCAGCACAGGATTTGACACCCATTGAGTCAAATGGATAGGATAGATAAAACCTGCCTTTAGCAATTTCTCAACCGCAACCTTAATGGTTGTTGCTTTCTTAGGATTAACTCGACGAAGCTTCTGCCAAATAGGCTTGGCATCAGGATACGTTGTAATATCATGTTCAACTATTTTTGGATCAATACTTGGCATTTCCTCATAAGACTAGGCAAAAATGTCACAGAATTATTTGAAAAGATCTGTGTAGATTTCAATCTCTTCGGGGGAGCAGTCAACTCCGACGAAAACATTCTCCACGACGCCAGGGTTTCGGGGGATATTGATCGGTATAGTTTCAACGATAATTTCCATATTGCCCTCAGCATAAATTTCGTGTGTAGCTAAGAGGTTAATAGGGCACGACTGATATCCCATCATGGTCACGGTGAATTCTCCTTCTTTGATTTGGATTAACTCTGGGAGAAAATATTATCTATGATGAAGATATTCCCAAGGTTTGTCTGGACTAGTCATTACTTCGATTACTGCTTCATCAGAAGGCAAGACTAAGTCTAACGAATCAGTGTGAGTGAGAGAACCCTGAGCCCAAATAGGCTCTAGAATAGGATCTAACTCTTGTACAGGAGCTGGATCAGTGTGGGATGAAGTTTGTTGGACTAAGGAGTACACTACTTCAGCTGCAAACAAAGGCATGGACATGCCCAGATGCCCTGTCCCATCCATCGTGGCCACTGGGGAAGGATGTTTCCATGGATCGTCGAAGTAAGTCATGCGGAACGACGAAACTTGAAAAATCTCAACCTTATGGTGATTGGATATAAACTTGATATCGCCTTGAGGGGGTGGGTAATCGAAGGTACCCATCAAAGATGGGCACAAACCAACCCCTACATTGACGACACCTAGTTGAGGATTATCAATCATCGGGACCGTGGATGCCCCCAAAGCAGGGTGAGGTCTAGAGAAAGACAATTGATCGATGGTCACTATCTGAACCTCGTGTGGAAATAACAAGACCCAAAAAATTGTAGCAACCACAGCTTGCATGGCGCAAGTCCAACTCCTTCCTAACAAGAGGTTATAGTCAAGGGGAGCATCGACTACCTCAACCTCGATGCACACGGTCTTCCCTCCTAACTATTAGGGGAAAGAAGAAATGATACCATGTGGTCAGAAATAATGACCGTCAAAAGCAGTGAGGAGAGTAGGTGATGGAGACAAAATGCGTTGGCCAATGGCCTTCCAACATGCCAACGACATAACGCATTTCAAGGTGCCCTCATCAACCACCGTGCGGAAGATATTCCGAGTAAAAGTTTTCGTGGGATAAGCCACTACTATCTGAAATGCTACGTGGTAAGGCAGATGAGGTTTTAAGTCGGTTGTATCCAACATGATTGTACCCAGATTACAAGTCTCGGTAGAGCCTAAAGTGGTTAACAAGGCTTTCCTCTGAGAAGGGTAGCTTTGCAGGACCTCCAAAGCAGACATCGCACAAGGGGTTTGTGATAAATCTTCCACCACAGAGTAGTTTTGGGCGGCCCTTGCATTTTGGTTATGAGAAGATTTTTTAAATGCACCTTTGGGAATGTGTGCCATTGTTTCTCCCAACATCTTCTCAATCTGTAGAGGAAGAGATGGGAGGTCAGCTTCTTTACCCTTCTCAGAAGTGCTTGGTTTACTATAGTTGTGCACTCTAGTCAATATAAAAGAATCACCCCTAACCATATATATGTTCATGAATGCGGGGTTGTTTAGAGTCATACAGGGTTCTTAGCTGTCCCCTTCTATGCTTATAGAGGCTTGAGTTAGATTTTGCCCGTGTTGAGATGGATTGGTCAACACCGCCTACTGTTGTTGCATGACAAATTTTTGGGCCTCTGCAAGTCGAGGACATAGATGGGTCAGGTGGTCTTCCGCACACAAGTTGCATGGATACCTCGCCTTCCATTTTTCAGTGTTGTCCCTGCTAGCATTATCGGTGGGTTTTTTATCCCCCTTACCCTTCTTTCGTTGTTTTTTCTTTCCTTCAGGCTGTTGGGTGGCCTTTGCGTAAGTCGACTGCACTATGTGTACTTCCGACGTTTGGGTAGGGGGAGCAACCAAAGTAGTGGTTTGGCTGGCCGTTGTGTGTTGTATAGATAAATGCTACAACTGCTTCATCAATTACTCAGCGGGCTTTATGTGTGCTGAACCAACAATACCATTAGCATGTGGTCCATTTCTTTGTCTAGTTTTATCTAGTATTGAGCATGGCGCATATGGAAATATGTTATATAATAAACCGGACTGAGAATAGATGAGCTCAAACGGTTGCGCTCTCATGATGGCATCTTCTTCGGAGAATACTCCCGATGTTGCGACATATTTGGATAACTGCAGGACAAAAGACTTAAGGAACCACTCAAGCAAGAATTTTGGTGGGACTGGCACTTAATTAAACTCTTTCAGTGTCTCCATTCTCGTATGTGATCAGAGATATGCTCCGCTGTCGTCTATTCGAAATTGGCCAGCAGCTCTGTGCCAGCGTCGTATCTCACAGGTAACTGGAAATGGTTTAGAAAATCCATTGCCATCTTGTCGAAGTAAGAGTATCTTGAGCGATCGAGCTCAATGTACCATTTCACGGCACTCCCAATGCGAGTACGTTGAAAAAATCGCAACTGTACGGAGTCATATTTCAACGAGTTAGATGAGCACCAAAGGTGGAAGGTAGTCACATGATCTCCTGGATCTTCGTTAGGCTTGGCTTCAAACTTTGGAATGTCCGAAGGAAACTTCGTCGACATAGGAGGCCAACATCTATCATGACAAATGGGGTCATTCAAAAAGCTTGTCAAATATGGCAAGTGCAAAGTTGCCAGGAAAGGTAGTTTGGGTTGTTGGTGATAACCTGGGAAAAAGGGGCCTGGAGTCTGACTAGCACCAGGTTGCTAGGAAAAGTTTGGCTACTAGCCTAGATTCTGGTAGAAACTAGGGCCCTGGCCAGCATATGGATTTTTCATATGTGGAGACATCATTGGTTGATTTCCCAAATAGGACATAGATGGTTGAGCATGCATTATATTCGAAGGACTCTGGGAAGGATTACCCCATGGTGGTCCCATGGGGATGGGCATAGTAGTTTGTCTGGGGTTCCATTGATTGTGGAAATAATTGCCCCAGATTGACATTCTGGACGAGAGAACAGATCCCTGCCCTGAATTCCAAGGTCCTGCTATAGAAGAAGTTCCTAGGTTTTCCCCCTGTGCAGGAATAGTACCCTGCATAGGAGTAGATTGTCCAAAACTAGGATTCACCCCAGTCAGGGAAGCGACTGATGAGAAGGCATTTTTTCCAAACGTTCCAACCAAATAAAACGGTGTCAAACCTACCGGCATGTTATGCGAAGGTGGTCCTTGACTCCCTGCTCCAAATAAACTATGGTATGTAAGTTGCCCGGTGGATTACTGATGCGAACCACCGAGTGAAGGGGACGAAGGAGGCATATGACCTCCTCCATAAGGAAAAGCATTAAAAGGAGAAGGAGTGCCCTCAATGTGACCTTGTAGAGGAGCGCTAGAGCTCCCTACCCCCAGACCCAAAGTCTGTAAAGTGGAGTAAAAAAGTACAAGACTTGTAACCAAACTAGGCATCCTGTATGAGAATGGAGGGCCTGTCACACTTGGTGTGAAAGGGGTTGTGGCCGCCACCAAAGACGGGATCGGACCACTATGCGATGTAGAAGCAGTTGATACCATGGTGGCTTGGACCAATGACGGTGGGTTAGGAGGTGAAAAATATCCTGTGGGGACAACCGTAGTGAGAATGGAAGAATTCCCAGAGGGAGTAACAACATTGGTTTCCATTACTGTGTGCAACACTGTCTGGTGCTCATAAAATTGGATTGGTATGATGAAAGGTGTCAAGAAATCAGTGGTTGGGGTTTCAACCAGGCCAAGAGAGTGTGCTTCAAGGTCCAAAATGGTTGATTCCTCCGGGTGTTGGTCAAGCACAATTGCTTGTAACATGGTCGCTTCAAAAGACCCTTCTTGGTCTAGCTTTCACCTCAATGGTGGAGGGGGTGGCTCCAGTGTAACAGACGGCAGGCCAAGAAGCCTTCATGACTGATGGAACTTGTGATCCTCCACTGTGTGAGAAGATCAAAGACACACTAAGGTAGTCTAAACGTTCAAAAGTAACACACACTAAAAAATTCCCTAGACGATAAGACAGGAAAACACTAAACTAATTGGAAGAATAGTTACAACAACCAACACTAGAGCAACTTACCGGTGCAAGTGCAACTCGAACACGGAAGCACCCTCCAAGTATACTCTGCAAAGCGTGGCCCGATTTCTGTCCTAGGTACCATGGTATACCCCTGCAGTCACCTGTGTATGTCCCTAAAATAGATAAGAAACTAGGTTGTCAGCGCGCAAGCAGTCACCAGGCAGGTACAATCGAAATTCAGGTAGACCACAATGAGCAGGGTATCAAACCTGAAACCTGTCAAGGGTATCGAAAGAAAGTGGTATAGAAGAAAACTAAGGACCGCGAATGGAATCGATACCCATGAAGCCCCGTGGAAAATGCAATCAATGGAATCCCAAAACAAGCCCTCTATATGTGTTCTCCACTACGATTCGTCCAGCTTTGGAGGGGTTATCTTCGCTACCTTTCCGCACGAGACCTCGTGTTTATCCCCTGTGTTAGAGGGGGGTCCCGGATAACTTTCACGACACTAAACTTAGACACTCCCTAACTCGGACTCCAATGTTTGACTTTAAATGGCCTTGAAGAGTTTCCTCTCCAACCTAATTCAAGGCCCTAATCCTGAACTAGTTGGTGAACCCTACAAACATAAAAGTCTAGTAGATTTTAAAATTAGCATTAATTTTATGGATTTGTCTTATATCAAGGGGTATGAAAGTGAAACTGATGATGTGTAATAGATGAAATAAAAAAATGAATAAAAAAGCTGGAAACAAAACTTTTACTTAATGCAAAATTTCAACAACTTTTCAAAATAAATATTTTTAATTTTCTAAGATTTCGGACAACAAACTCAAAAGAAATTTCACTTGACTACAAGCTACTTATGATCTAAGTAAACTGCAAAAACTTATGAAATAAATGACTTTTCCCTGGCTAATAATGTAGAAACACACTCTTCAACCAAACAAGAAAATGAAAAGAGATTTTTTTATTTATTTAAATGCTTGATAAAGCAAAAAAGGAAAAATACCAACAAGCAAAAAACCAAGAAAAACAATTATGGCCTAATCGCATATCGCAAAGAATCAGGTAAAAAATCACACGCTAGCAATTTTTTTTTTAAATGACTCTCACACTTGTCTAAAAACCCTAAAAATTTCTTTTTTATGACAACTTTTAAATGAGAAAAAGCAAGCTAAGGGTAAGATTAATCCTAAGCTACTGACTGCTAAGACAAAAATTCAAACACCTGAGAGGAATAATTCTTATCAAGGGAAAAGATGATTGCCTTACCCTCAACAAAAAGTATCATGTACAAGCACGCGACTATTAATCTAACAACAAGCATGCGAACGTGCGTTGTATATTGACAGAGGGCATGTACACGTGGGATGACCTTGTACAGGACGCGTGTATATCTAAACTTTGAGAAAAAAATAAAACAAACAACCCAAAACTAGGAAGAGATCACTAATATTGATAACCAGGAT
>ML842739.1:0-23842 GCA_009831015.1 Picea engelmannii
TTGCCCCCTCGAAGAGGCCTGTGAACATTGCTATCTGATTCAAAGTGCTATTTCTGTTGCTATTTCGTATATCATTTCTGTGTATTGGGAAGATTATGCTGGATATTTTACTGTTATTCTGTCATTTCTAGCATTTCGTTTCTGTTCTGCATATTTTATATATCTGGTATCTTGCAGTTTTCCTAAGAGACATTCCTATACAACTTATTATGAGAGTTCAATATTATCCAGATATAAATTTTAGAGAGTGATCCTTGTTGATTTTCGTAGCTCGAGAGGTCTTCTTCATGTGCTTGATGTCTTAGCATGGGAAGGACATAAAGTGGTCCCTAGTCATAAACTTTATTTTATAAAGTTTAAGTGACTTTTTAATTTATGAGGGATAAAGTGATTTTTAAGTTGTGTCAATGAGAGATTAAAACACAACAGTAGTTCTTGAGAGGGATAGGATTTAATCTCATCCATTAGATCTAAAATAACTTCCTAACTACCTCTAGAAGAGATAAAAAGGAGAACAAGGGAAAATACATTACATTATTATGCATTTAATGAAGAGAGAGAGAGAGAGGAGAGAAGAACTAAAGAAAGAGAGAGAAGTAGAAAGAGGGGGAACAAATTCCAAGGAGGTTTGGTGGCATGAATTCCAAGAAATTTTCATCATTTACGACAACAATACCATACAACATTTAATGCAATTCCTACAATACAAGTTTAGCATGTTGTACAGCTAATTCTAGCACAAAAATCGAGGCAAAGGATAAAGGCATAGATTTTGAGGCATTTGTTGTGGATAAAATCCAAACAGTCCATCATGAAAGTATAATAGAACCTTGGCACAATTTTTGAGGAGTATTTGATGCACAAGTTTAAATATAAGTACAGTCATTTATTGCTGAGAAAATTAATTGTTGTAAACTCATAAATTTCTGTGAGTTCATAATAAAAATCTCTCTCTTGTACTGGTTTTCCCTTCAAGCTTTTTCCAGGGGCATCGCCCATAAATATTTGTGTCATTGAATGTGTTTGTACTTTCCTATTTTTAGCATCAGTATCAGTTAAATGATTTAATGTGTTTCTAGTTATAAGTTCAGTTTTATTTCTGCATTTATGAATGAGTATTAAGCTGTGAAAGATTTATTGAAACTAAAAACCAATATAATGGGTCCAGCATTGACCAAGGGCTCGACCGGAATGTGATGAGGAACCGATTGTCCTGATCTGAGATGATGGTTTGTGGTATCCCAAAATGTACCCATACTCATTCGAAGAAGAGCTTAGCAGTGGCCTCTGTTGTGATGCTCTTCTTGTAGGTGACCAGAATCACTATTTTAGAAAAACGATCAACCACCACAAAAACACATTCATTTCCCCACTTGGTTGACGAAAGGCCCGACATGTAATCCATCGAGATGGATTCCCAGGGCCTTTAAGGAAAAGGAAGAGGGGTGTAGATGCCTTTTTTCTTAATGTCTAGTTTGGAAATGGCGCAGACAGTGCAGGACCTGGTATACTTGCTAAAATCCTATCGAAGTTTCGTCCAATAGAAATGTTGTTGCAACACTGCCACTGTCTTTTCGACGAAGAAGTGTCCTACCACCCGACTGCTATGGGATTCCAAAATCAGCTTCGTTCACTCACTTGATGGAGAACAGAGATGGCCTAGATGGCATAGCAACCCATCTTGAATATGAAAATTAGTGACAGTTGTGTTTACACCCATCATCTGATAGGTGGCGAAGAATTCAGGATCTATCTCATAGAGTTGGGGCCACCCTGAGGTCTTTTGGTCATAGGATTTTAGCACCGTGGTGAGTGTTGCAACTGGAGGGCGACTGAGTCAATTAGTGACACAATTGGTGCTTCTTGTCTTATACTTGATGTTGATATGGAATTGTTGCAAGTAGGTGAACTACTTCTTATGGCGGTCATTCTACAATTTTCCCTGTGTCTGCATGAACTGCAGCAGCTTATGATAAACGTGGATGATTTTCTTCTTCCCAAGAATGTAATGCCTCCATTGGTGGTAGGCTTGCACAATGGAGTACATTTATTTTCCATAAGTAGGGTACTTACATACATCATCTTATAGTGTCTTACTATGATAGGCCACGAGGTTTCCGTGTTGAGTGAGAATTGCGCCCACAACATAGTTTGAAGCATTTTTCTTGATCTCAAAGGGTTGTTGCAGGTCGGGTAATGAGAGCACTAGGGTTGAGAACAAGCGTTGCTTCAAATCATCGAATGTTTGTTTTTGAAATAGGCCCCATGTGAACTTTACCTTACCACCACATCTGGTTACTTGGCTGAGGGCCCATGGAATATGGGAGAATCCCAACACAAACCTGCGATAGAAATTGGCAAGGCCTAAAAAGATTCGAAGCTCAGTGAGTTTGGTTGGGGTTGGCCAATCACAAATAACCTGGATATTGGAGGGATCAACATGCACCCCATGCTCATCAACAATGTATCCTATGTATTGGACCATGTCCATGTCGAGGTATCATTTTTCCAAATTTGTGTATAGCTTGTGTTGTCGCAGAGTGTGCAGAACCTATTGAATACATTGCAAGTGTTCCACCCAAGTCTTGTTGTAGATGAGGATGTCATCCAAATACACCACCACAAAACAATTGGTGAAAGGATGCAAGATATCATCCATCATCCTCATGAAATTTGTTGGGGCATTCATCAAACCAATGGGCATGACCAACCATTCGAAAAGACCTTCTTTGGACTTCAAGGCAGTTTTCCATACATACATATACTCTATTAGGACTTGATGATAGCCAGACTTCAGATCAATCTTACTGAAGTGTTTGGCCCCCTTGAACTGGTCAAGGATATTTTTGATTTAGAGAATTGGGTACCGGTTCCTGATTGTGATTTTATTTAGGGCCTAGTAATCGATGCAGAGTCGCCAAGTCTCATCTTTATTTTGTGCAAGCATGATTGGGCTTCCACATGGTGACGAGTTGGGTCAGATGTGCCCCTTTTGGAGAAGTTCTTGGATATGATGCTTGATATCCTCATTTTCTAACAGAGAGCAGCGATAGATTGGCCCATTGGGTACTGGTGCGTTAGGGGTTAGATCGATTGAATGCTTGACCTGATAATGTAGAGGTACCCCAGTGGGTGAGAAGAAGAGGTATTTGTATTCTTCCATGACCTTGTCCACTTGCTTCTGCTGCGTGGAGAGATCAAATGCGAAGGCCATGGATGTGGTTGCAACCTTTCGCTCACTTTAAGAACGAATCACGAAGAAGAAAAAATTCCATGTCTGAGAGATTACCTTCCTGCATTGCTTGGAAGAGATCAAGGAAATGGCATTAGTTAGGACTACCTTGGGTATCCTATACAATTTCCTGTTCAAAGTAATAATAACACTGCAAGGCCTAGACTCATATACAACATGATGTTTCCATAGATAAGGTTGGCTCAAAAGAACTTCAAAAACTTCAAGGGGAGTGACATCATAGAATACCTCATCTTTGAAGGGATTGATGTCGTAGGACATGCGACATTGTTGGTTGACACGAAGATCGCTTCCTTGACAGAGCTAGTTGATGGTGTATGGTTGCGGGCGACATTGTCGGTAGGGCCAACTGCTTGATGACCTATGCTGAGATGAGCTTCTTCTGGTTACTAGTATCAACGATGAAGTGTAGTGGAGTACTCTTCACCCACATATGTGAATGGAAGAGACACTCACCTTCTTTGGGATCATCAGGTTCATCGGGTTGGATCTTGGTGGTAGCAATAGTGGCACTAGGTTCCGTGTCAATAATTTGTCTCCCCTTTTCTATTTCTGACTCTGATTCAAAACCTGCATCTAATTCATGAGCTTTCACCTCCACCACCAATGAATGCTTTGAGTGGCAATCAACGATGTTATTCCAGGGGCTCTTATGGAAGTCACACCACTTCCCGGTGTCTTTCTTCATCTTTCCATTGTCCTTCTTTGTTTACGGCTTAGACTGGTTTTCCTGAGGTTGTCCATATTTTCTTTGCCCTTTGTTCTATGGGTTGGGGATACCCTTTCCCTGCTTCTACTATGAGGGGTTCCCAAACCCAAATTATCGCGTCTTTTGTTTAAGCTTCAGCTCAATTTTAACATCGTATTGATAGGTCGCGCCCAAGGATGAGATTTCCAGAAACTCCATTTCTGTCTGGATGTATCTATGTAGACCATCGCGGTAATTGAGCACCATGTGTCACTTAGAATATTTGATACCCAGCTTGGTGCACAAGCTATGGAAGACATTGGTGAACTCTGGCACTATTTGGTCTCTTTACTACCGCAGTGTGGTCCATCTTGTATACAAGTCATCATAACTTCCAACATGGCAGTATTGTTCCTTAATACCATCCCTAAAGGAACCCCAAGTGGGTGCAACTACAAATAATGTGGATCCCTCTATTTCCTTTTGCTCACAGAAAGTCTCCCACCAATATTTGACATGGGGGACGACCTTGAGGAGAGAAAATGTAATATTTTCTCTATCGAAAAAGTTGTGGAAAGAAAAATACCCTTCTATAAGGTTTAACCATTTATCTACAGCATCTTCATCTATTTGACCTTCAAATATAGGAATATCAAAATTGATCTATACCTTGAAGGGGGCAACGCCTCTGCTTGAGGTAGATGTGTTTCCTGTCGAAAACCATCGAAGGATTTGTGCAAATTTTCCCATCATCTCATTCCTATGTCGCTCGATAGCTTCGTCGAGTAACATTTTGAAAGGATCTCATGTCCTGTCGTATTTTTTTTCGGCTGCCATGGAAGGTTTCTTGGGCGTGCGAGAGTAGTTGTCCTCAAGATAAACAAGCTCGAGACCCAACTCTCTATACATTGACCTCATCGAGGACATGCACTAAAAACGACAAGGAGCAGACTGCTTTGATACCACTAATCCAAATTTATGAGCGGAATGAAATGAAACACGGATTTATAATATTAAAATAGAGACACAATGAATAATAACAAAGATACAGTAAAACTTGACTTCTATTAAATAAGAAACATGTTGAAACTGTAAAATGTTGACAGAAACAAGCTTGTTAGAATGGTGGTATCTTATCTCTGAGAAGAGATGTGATAGTTACGCTCATTTGCAATAAGATGAGTACAATGAGGCTCTGAAATCCTTTTTACAATAAACATGAATGCGAAAACCCTAGACATCCAAAAACCTAACCCTAGGAGACGAAGCGCCAAAATTCATGTGGGCCCCATTGGGGTAAGTTGGTACATCAACTTCCCAGGGTCGTAACATTTGCATAGGATCTATGTTTTAGGCGCACGATAGCTCATTGGAAAGGTATAATCTAGGAATACACATTATGTTGTCAAACTCTAACTCTATGTATTGTTTGACTATGGTGAGCCCTAAAAACGTTGTTTAGGGCCTCAAAACGACGCTAGAAGTTCAGGACCCGAAAAGTAGGAAAAAACTGCCAAACAGAGAAACTACCAAGACGAGCCAGTTGGAATAGGTGGGTGGCCACCGATATCCATATGGATCACCACTAAGCTAGTCAATTTCCAAACAAGAAGAAGGGAAAGAAGGATGCATGGGTAGAAACATCAGTTGAGGTTGATAATTTTGCTTAAAGGTTCGCGAAGGAATTCTCTTTGATGTCTTGTCTTTCAAGCAATGGTTATATAGTGTGTGAGGACATTGAAGCATGGTTAGTGGAAAGTGGTGCATATTGTCACATGACGGGAATGAGGTCGATGTTCCTTAGCTTTTCAAAAATAGACTCAGCTTTCCATGTGGGTTGTGGGACTAGTACCATGCATGCAGTGAAGGGGGTTGGATCTATGAGATTCCAACTAGAGTCAAGAGGATTTATGGAGATGGAAGAGGTGTTGTTTGTTCTAGAGATGAATGTAAATTTTCTCTCAGTGTCGGCTTTGGAGGATGAGGGATGTGGAGTTGTGTTTCATCATGGACAGGTGTTCATCTAGAGGGAGCTACTCCATACAAAACAACAGTGCTTGGTGTCAGATATGAGAGATTATACAGGCTGTTGTGACATCCTTTGATTGGATCCAGTGGGTTCCTGGATTCAAAGTCAACAATTGTATCGATGACAGGTGGTTGTGAGGCTTCTTATAGTATTCTCAAGAGACTTGGATGGTATGAGATGACATTGATGGAGGAGGAGCATGGGTATCTTGATCAGAGTTTAGCAACAGAGGTA
Organism: Picea engelmannii; assembly: GCA_009831015.1. Taxonomy (NCBI): domain Eukaryota; kingdom Viridiplantae; phylum Streptophyta; class Pinopsida; order Pinales; family Pinaceae; genus Picea; species Picea engelmannii. Next base: position 6,205 of record ML842739.1, read on the forward strand.
GCAGGGTCTTCTAGTTTATAGGGAGCAAGTTTTTCTAGTTCATAGAGAGCCGCTATAGAGGCAAAGGACATGATTGATAATGGAGGAGGTACTACCAAAAGTACCTTCCTCGCTAAGAGGGAGTGTTGATATTTTTAGCTCGGGAGGTCTTCTTCATGTGTTTGATGTCTTAGCATGGGGAGGACATAAAGTGGTCCCTAGGAATAAACTTTATTTTATAAAGTTTAAGTGACTTTTTAATTTATGAGGGATAAAGTTATTTTTAAGTTGTGTCAATGAGAGATCAAAACACAACCATAGATCTTGAGAGGTCTAGGATTTAATCTCAACCATTAGATCTAAGATAACTTCCTAACCACCTAACGAAGAGATAAAAAGGAGAACTAGGGAAAATACATTATATTATTATGCATTTAATGAAGAGAGAGAGAGAGAGAGAGAGAGAGAGGAGAGAAGAAGTGAAGAAAGAGAGAGGAGCATAAAGAGGGGGTGTGAATTCCAAGGAGGCTTGGTGGAATGAATACTGAGAAATTTCAGCAATTATTACAATAGTGTCGTACAACATTTAATGTAGGTCATACAATACAGATTCAACAGACCATACAGCTAAGTCTAGCACATAAATCGAGGCAAAGGATAAAGGCATAGACTTCGAGGCATTTTCTATGGAGAAAATCCATACATTCCATACTAAAAATACAAGAAAACCTTGGAACAATTTTCAAGGAGTATTTGGTGCACAAGTTTCAAGATAAGTACAATCATTTATTGCTGAGAAAATTGATTGTTGCAAACTTAGAAATTTCTGCAAGTTTATAATAAAAATCTCTCTCTTGTACTAGTTTTCCCTTCAGAGTTTTTCCAGGGGCATTGCCCATAAATATTTGTGTTATCGAATGTGTTTGTACTTTCCTATTTTTGGCATCAGTATTAGTTAAGTGATTCAATGTGTTTCCATTTATAAGTTCAGTTGTATTTCAGTATTTATGAATGAGTATTAAACTATGAAAGATTTAATGATATTGAAAAACCAGTATATTGGGTCATAGAAAATTTACAATCCTCACTTTTTGTCTCAAAAAACTATTCATTATACATTCCTATACATAGATTTCAAAATCTAGACAGAGAAGTCAAATCAGAGAGATCTGATCATCAAACATAGTGTGTAAATGCATCTAATTAGAGTTGAAGCCAAAAGTTGTGAAGATATTATGTTGAGACATCCTAGGCCTTTTCAAAAATATTCCATGTGCCTCTATCCAATGCCACTCTAGCATTGGAAATGCAGTTAACATCTTGATTCTTGTCCATATACACATGGTTGAAAGTGAGGTGAGAGAAATGATTTGAAAATGATTAAATGTTCTAGAAAAAAGGCATAAGAGTATAATTGTGTAAAGTGTAGTCCCCATCATCCAATTTATGACAAGTTGGGAGTCACCATATATGTGAAGTTGAGTGAGGCCTTTCTCTCGAGCTAGGTGAAGAGTCAACTTTAAGGCTAAAATCTCACTGTAACTATTTGAGGCAAACCCAATTCTTGTAGAAAAATATATGGTATGATCCTTTGTGAAGTGGATTAAACCACCCGCCCCTCCTCGAGTTGGGTTTCTTTGCACTACCGCATCAAAGAATGCCCATGGCATATCATGTTGAATGATGGTTTCTTAGTGAGATCTCACATTCATAGATGGAGTGTTTTGTGAGTAGGCTAAGAGAATTGCAAGAATTTGAAGAGCACACTGCATAGTGAGTCCTTACCTTCAAAAAGAGAATGATTCCAAGAAAGCCATATTCCCCGAGCAACAATAAGGGGAAGAGCTTTGAAATTATTTGCATGTTGATTGCTTAATTAACCTACTTTGAAGTGCAACTTATATAGAAGGGGACATGATGGGGACATGTTGTCTTTTTAATTTCAATCTAGACTACCAAAGAGAACTGACATTCTAGAATGAGATGATGATTTGTCTCATTATTTTGTTTACAAATATTATTTTGTGCATAATACTCGGGATTTATCATGCAATAGATTTAATACCCTTAAGCTTATGATTAATCCAAAGTTAAGATGGATCTAGAATCTACCCTTGTACTTATCAAATTTTAACAATAATAATAATAATAATAATAATAATAATAATAATAATAATAATAATAAATTCCAATCACGATAACAAAAACCTATTCACATTACTTATACATTGAATTAAAAACGCCCATAGAAAAATAAAACTTACACAATGTGTAACGAGCAATGGAAAATACAAATTCTTCTATATAACAAAGACTTACCCAATATATATGATAAGTAACATAAAATGAAAAACACACTTTCAAGTACCAGGCTTATAACTCGGTTAGAAAAACAGACATAAATAGTCCATTTGGTCACATTCCAAATAAATTGATGAATTTCATCCCTGATATGTTCAATAATAACACTGAAATGTGTAAGAATAAAACTGAAATATTATTAATTTTTTCATATTTATGATTTTGAAATTATTTCTTATTAATTTTTTTATATCGACGACTTTAACGAAAGAGGTGTAACAAACATCCACTCACATCCATTAATGAATACAAAATAGATATACTCATTATATCTCCAAGGTTACACCTAGAACGAAAAGAAAAGATATTTACATAATATATATACACAGACCGACCCTGAAAAACCCCGGGCCCCACAACACCTACTCCGATAAAATTACTATGCTGGATTACTATGCAGGGTGTCGTACATGCTGTAAACATTCTTCTATCTTTACATTGGCGAAGATCATCCCCGCTTAAAATTTGCACTCATTTACAGACTGTAGTTGTATCATTGGAAGTTGCGCAGTCAATGATATATTAATTACACAATCTAAAATAGCTCGAGGTGACTGTAATCTCGTCGGGATCGACAATTTAGTCCTCTGATACAGGTACGATGGAGTGGCCACTCAGGTCATGAATTTGGGATGAGGTTTTTAAGAAGGCTACCTCATCCTTATGAATGACATCGTGTTGCTGAATCACCAATACTGATGCGGTCATTCGAACGGTGGAAGACGCGAGGAGATCCCCAATTGGACCCAATTCCGGACACTCTGCAGTCCGATCCGCCAAGTCTGCCACCAGGGGGGACGGGAAACGACCCCTTCCCACCAAAAACATGTGATATCTGTTGCTCTTCGCGATCGCCAGAACCGACTCCACCGTGTTACTGGTCTCCCGCTCTTCATACACGATCGACTTGCCCGCATTGTCACCCACACCATTACCCCCAGGGGAATTCCCTGGATTCGACAGCTCGTTATTTATCACTTGCAAGGCTTCCTCGTCCAGCTCCTTCTCCTGCTCTCTGTTCATTTCTGCAGTCGAAAACTTGTACACTTGTAGGTGCGTCTCGTCCTCGTGGGTCAGCAGCGGAGTGAGGTTGATGGCGGTGTGGTCAAAATCAGTGCCGGGCAGGAACCTTATCACCGTCAGCTTAATTCCGGGATGCTCCGCCATTCTTCTTCCGAACACCAAAGCCTCTCGATCATCTGGTCCTCCGAAAAAGAGGACCGCGATGTGGTGGTCTACGTTTGAAGGCGCCAGCTGGGACTGACCCCCGAGTTGGCCCCTGTCCACAAGGATGCCCACTGAGCAGGGAGCGTGCTTCAACACTCTCTGGTTTACAGTCCTGAATCCCAGGCTCATACTCTCCAGAACGCCGTCGACCCGCTGGTATTTGTGGAAGGGGAGTATAATCATSGCTATCCGCTTCTGGTCTGCAATGTTGCAGATATCCTCGTGCATGTCCTGGATAGCAGAGATGGCGGTCATGGGTCTCACTGCTACCTTGCTCAGCTGCTCATACGCCTCGAAAGCAACCACTATCTGGTCTTGTTGGGAACGGTTGCGGTTCCAGAAGGGGAGGCCGTTTTTCCTGGCCTTGTGAACCATCATGATCGCAGAAGACCTCTCCGACAGCTCCACCAGGTGCATTATGTAGAGGCGCAGGGCATGCTTTCGAATCCCCCTGGAGGCCTCTATYARGTTTATAATCGCCGGTATGTTCCTTGTACCGTGCAGACAGGCCAGGATTCTGAGCTCGTCCTCTGGCTTCTCTCTCTGTACCTTTCTGTGCTTGTATGGAATCRCCTTCCTTGCAGGCTTGTATATCATCGTTACTACTGGGGTGGTGATGAATGTTGTAAAGAGAGCCATAAGCACCAAGATCGCAAAAGCTTCGTCATTCAGAACCTGAAAAAACAAAAATAAACACGGAAATCAAGCTAAATAAAATATTAAATAATCAGTTATTCAGTTCAGTTCATCCAAAACTTTTATGAAATTTTGGTTTTACCTTCCTATCTTTTCCAATGTTAAGGACAATCAACTCCACCAATCCTTTGGTGTTCATCAAGAATCCCAGGGTCAATGCTTCGCGACGAGGCACTTTGTGAGCAATTGCAACAAAAAATGTACCCAGAATCTTCCCACCACATGCTGTCACGATCACCAAAACAAGCAAACCCCAAGATGTGCTTCCATGGATCGTTGCTACATTAGTCTTCAAACCACTTGACACAAAATACAGTGGCAGCAGCAAGGACGATACAAAGTCTTCAATCTTTTCAATAAGCATCCCTGCAAACGGGCCGTCTTTGGGAATCGTCAATCCAAACACAAAAGCTCCGAAGATTGCGTCGATCCCAATTACTTCTGTTGCAAAGCCAGCTACTAGTACTCCCGCCAGAGTAATGCAAACGTATGTCTCGCTCATAGGTTCGTTGTCAGGTGAGCGGTGGCCAATCCTAGTCATTATGGGCTTCACCACCAAAAACATGAAAATCACAAATCCTATGCCACATAGCAGAACATAGACTGCTATTACCGGGCTCTCGTTTGTACCTGAAAGAGCAATGGCCAGGGCCAGAAGAACCCAAGCAACCACGTCGTTGACAGCAGCTGCGGCCATGGCCATCTGCCCCACATCGGTTGTGAGAAGCTTGAGCTCTGCAAGTATCCTAGCAAGCACTGGTAATGCAGTGATAGACAACGATACACCCATGAAGACGAGGAACTGTCCATAGCCAACACCTTTAGAAATCGTTGCCTTGAGCACATAAGCAACCCCGACCCCAGCAACAAACGGTAAGGTAATTCCAGCTGCTGCAATTGCTAAGGCCTTCCTTCCAGTTCGCTTAATCGCTTGGAGATCTAGTTCCAGCCCAACTAAAAACAAAAAGAATAGAAGACCGACATCTGCAACAGTTCCAAATACAGTGAGGCTACTAGTTGGGAAAATTGTGTTCATGTAAGTTTTACTGCGCCCCAGAAGAGAAGGACCAAGAAGAATTCCACCCTGGATTGACAAAAAATCAACACGGTTACCAGAATCCAAAGTCAAAAGGCAAGGAAACAGTACAAGGTTGATCCCTTAAAAGCAACTGTAGAAACTACATGAAAAGACAGCAGAGGAAGAAATTACATAGAAAGACGGCATATGTGAACAGAAGTTCCATAGGTGGAACAAACACGACCATCGAAAGCAAGGCGAAAACGTTCAATGACGCAATACATAATTCCTGTATTGTCCCGTTATAAAAAGGGGCTAAGGATAGATTTATCTGGACTCGTGCGAGGCACTTAAACAGGACGTTGCCCCCTCAAAGGACTGACAGAAAAACTATGTTTCCAAGCGAAAAAGGCGATTCAACTGTTAACTTGCATAGCACTGACCAATCTTACACAATTCATAGCTTGTAGAAAATTCATATGTCAGGAAGGACCTTAATACAACAATTAATGGGCATAGAGAATCCTACGCTATACAAATCGGAAAAGAAAAATATTCGCGGAAGACTTACCAAGATTTCTGCTATGACGCGAGGCTGTCTCAACGGCTTGAGCAGAAAACCCAGAGTCCTGGTGACGAGCAGCACAATACAGATCTGCACTATGAGCAGCGGAAGCGCAAAATGCATGGGATTATCGCCCTGCCATGCTCCGTTGGACGTTGTCTTCATCAATGTTACACAGGTAGCATTCGCCATGGTTTTGTCCACACACACCAGGGATCGACCTCGCGACCTTCGGTAAAACAATGATCCAGGCACCAGAACTCACAACTCCAAGAAGAAAAAACACTTCACTAGTCGTCGTTATCTTTGATGCGGAAGGACTCGCAGGAAAATTCCTCGGAGAATGCCATCTTTCGCTGGCTTGATATCCCTGGTATAAACTACTATTCCCTATTCGGCCCTGCAAGTATCAAGACGACGCCTCAGAAGCTACAGCACACGATGTTTTTCTCTGCTTATCCCGTCCTGTGCGGATCGCGAAGCGGATTATATAGAGAGAACGAGAGACTCATTCAATTCTCCCGCCCCGTGCGTTGCTTCCCCTTGGCCCGCTGATTGTTTTTCACCTCACCGGCTGATTGTTTTTCACCTCACCGTTAGTGGCGCTTCGGGCCCCAGAGTTGAAATTTGACGGTGCAATAGACGTCATTTATTGTTTTGGAAATCAAAATCAAAATATTAGTGACACTTTTAAATTAAGTAGTATTTTTTTAATTCAAACATCAAATTGTAAATGAGTTTTACACGTTATTTGCAGGGTATATTTATATAGAGAGAGAGAGGGAAATTAGATTCATTGAAATTATGGATCAGGGAATAAGGTGAAATCTGAGAAATGCAAAGATAGTTGATTGTCTTTTTTTATTGTATTTAATGCTTATTATATTAATGATTTATTTTATATATTATATTTTTTTTTATTGTATTTAATGTTTATTATATTAATGATTTATTTTATATATTATATTTAGTTAGGATTCAATAGTATAATCATAATTACAGTTGGTTGTTTTTTTTATTGTATTTAATGTCTATTATATGATTTATTTTACATGTCATATTTAGTTAGGTAGTATATTCAACACTTCATACACGCTGATTCATTTTTTTAATGTAAGTGGGTTGACTTTTTTTTTTTAATGTATTACATATACCACAAGCTGTAATGGACGACTTATTACATATATTTGATTTGAAATCTTAACCATATAGATAGTTTTCTTACAAATATTTCCACCTTGGTTATTATTAGAATTTCTTTTAAAGAAGTTTTTGAGCGTTTTTAATCATGATATCTTTATGTAAGAAGTTTACTCATTAGTAGAGAGACGCTGAGGCTGAATGGGTTCAGATGATAAGTTGGTTTGTTCATTTGAAATTGAAATATTGATTTATTTAAAAAAATATTAAACTCCATTTTATTTATCAAGAATAGTTGTTTTAACTTTTTAAATACATTTCTCATAAAATTGAGAGAAGAATTGAAGTTTAAATAAAGCTCATTAGTAGAGAGACGCTGAGGCTGAATGGATTCAGATGAWAAGTTGGTTTGGTCATTTGAAGGTGAAATATTGATTTATTTAAAAAAATATTAAATTTCATTTTYTTTATCAAGAATAATTATTTTAACTTTTTAAATACATTTTTCTTAAAATTGAGAGAAGAAATGAAGTTTAAATAAATCAATTATTTTAACTTTTTAAATACATTTTTCTTAAAATTGAGAGAAGAAATGAAGTTTAAATAAATCAATTGATGTTTTTTTGAATTATTGATTTATTTWAAAAAAATTAAACTCGATTTTATTTATCTTGTTTTAATTTTTTGAATATATATTTCTTAAAGTTGAGAAGAGAGGTAGTTTAAACGAGTCACATGAGGTAATGTCCTTTTATTTATCTTGTTTTAACTTTTTGAATACATCTTTTCAAAGTTGAGAAGAGAGGTAATTTAAACAAGTCACATTTGGTAATGTCCTTGTCAGATATCATATAAATCTGAACTTTGTGTAGAATAAACAAACCCGAAGATTGGTATCTCATAGTTAGAATTCTTCTTCTCCTCGTTGCATTAAGAAAATCAGAAAGCTAAGGACCGAGTTAGCAGTTGGATTGCGGCATGTTTAGCAAGATGTTCCTATTGGTGCCTTGGAAAGAAACAAAATTCTCGAGCTGAAGGAACCAATTCTTTGAACATGTTTCTGGGAGTGAGATTTTTGTTATTATTGCAAATCCACATGTTCGCATTGAGCTCTGTCTCCACTGCATGACACGCCTCGCACAATGTCATCCCGTGGATCAAACTGGGAACTGCACGATAGACAAAATGCGGAGAAATTATTAAATCTAGAGAAGATAAAGACATTTGTGTAAACAAATACAAAGCAATCGTTATATGTCAAGCCTAGAAAGAAATTCGAGTAAATTAGGAGAATGATAAACAGATACAGAGAAATTGTTAAATATCAAGGATAGAAATTCCAGTAAACTAGCAGAACAATCAACAATCAACAGATGCAAAACAATTGTTAAAATAAATTCAAGTAAACCAGTGAAACAATAAAGAAATACAAATAAGTTGTTAAATCTCTAGACTTCAAAGAAATTCCAGTAAAGTAGCAAAACAATAAAAAAAATGAAGATAAATTGTAGACGAAGAAGAAATTGTTAAAAACCAAAGACTGAATACAAAAATATCACAATAGATCCAGAGAGCAATATAAAAGAAGCCACACTTTATTATAGAAAACCCTTGAGGTAGGACAACACCATACAATGGATCTTATTATGGAAGGGATCCTTTCTTGTTCACTTGTCTCTTCGACGGGGATTCCTCCTATTGAGATATCGCTCCAAATACAAAACTTCTCTTCATACCCCATTATATTGCTTGAACCCTTTTATATAGTGCTACCAACCACCTAAGAACATTCTAGAGGAAGAATCTTCTAGTAAGTCCTCTTACATTTTTTATATCTAACTACCATAGTGGGCATTATTTAATAATATAGTGGACCTATTACATCTTTCATTGAATGGATTCCACTACCTCTCTAGCTACCTAACATTTCATCCCCTTATGAAAGCATTGTCCTCAACACTTATTATGAGGGTGTACAACCATATACCAGGGTCCCATGGATGACCATGGTCCCATGTAGAAATAAAAGCCATCATGTTGAAGCAGTCCAACTGCCATTGTAAACTAGGGTCTCATGTCCAAGTTCTCATGTGAACTCCATGCGGAATATATCGGAACCCAATAACCAACTAAAAATGATGCTCCAAAGACTGAGACCTGTCACGTGGATCCAAATAAGAAGATCCATCCACATTGTGGGAAAGAGTCATAGCAGAATCTAGAAGGAATAATACCACTGTATAATATGCAGGCTGGACACTGGTAATAATAATTGGATTTTGATTTTCCACATTGATGTTCTCTACAAAAGGTGGAGTAGAGTCATCAAATAAAAGATGAAAATAGTTATCATAAAAAAAATGACAATTGTCCATATACCAATCATCACAATCGACCTCGAAATCATACCAAGCATATATTTATTGATTATATTAGTCCATAATATGCTTTGAAATTTTGGACTCTTGAATACATTCCTCTTGAATATGTTGCATTTCAACTTTGAGCTCTTGAATTGTTGTCTTGATGGCTGCCATGATTTGAGAACGAATATCCATGACAAACACCACATATAATATATCAAAAGAAAACTCTTAAAATTATTTATCCAATGACATTGATCTGATAACAATATCAGAACCCTATGAAAAGTTATAAACTCTGCAGTCATGTCGTCGTCACGAAAAACCCCAAAAAATAGTTGATTTTAAATCAGTGATATATTCACTTCCAGAGCTCCAATTTGGATGATTTGTTCTTTAAAATTGGGTCAAATTGTGAGAGGAACTCAGATATGCAATTTTTTTTGGAAAATTCATCCCTAGATACTACTTAAATCAGAAAAATCACGCGGTCATCCGCAAAAAAAACCTTGAAAATAACATATTTTAAAACTTCAATAACTTTACTTCTCGAACTCTGTTTTGGATTTTTTTTTTTTTTTAATTGGGTGATTTTCTGAGAGGAACTCAGATATACAACTATTTTCTACAAATTGTGCATAAAAATCTATCAAAATCGTCCAGAATGTTGCATCCCTCTTTTTCTTCTCCGAAAAATAAATCTGCAAAAAATAAGAATATTTTCTCACACTTGCTGCCAAGGAAAGTGATCTGATACCAATTGTTAATAACCAAAGACTGAATACAAAAATATCACAATAGATCTAGAGAGCAATGTAGAAGAAACCACACTTTATTTAGAAAACCGTTGAGGTAGGGCAACGCGATACAATGGATCATATTATGGAAGGGATCCTCTCTTGTTCATTTGCCTCTTTGAGGGGGATTCCTCCTATTGATCTACCGCTCCAAATACAAAACTTTTATTCATACCCCATTACATTGTTTGAACCCGTTTATATAGTGCTACCAACCACCTAAGAATATTCTAAAGGAGGAACCTTCTAGAAGTAGAACCTTTTAGTAAGTCCTCTTACATTTATTATATCTAGCTACCATAGTGGGCCTTATTTAATAATATAGTGGACCTATTCCACCTTACATTGAATGGCCTCCACGATCTCTCTAGCTACCTAACATAAATTCGAGAAAACTAGCAGAGAAACAAGGTTGAAATCTCAAAGAAACATGCAAAAAATAGTATACGATTCAATGAAAATAAGCTTGGGTCTTGTACCATATTCCTCCATAAAATTTGAAGGCTTCTTTAAAAAACAAAACTTATATCTACAAGAATTGTTCGAGGGATGTGGTATTTATAAATTATGTCATATAAAGGCCCTATATCGACTTAAATTGCAGGGTGAAGAACAAATTTGAAAGATGTTTCATGGAACTGATGGAAAAAGTTGATTGCAAACTCTGCCCGCTGCAACAACCTACATTTTGAAATCCCATGTCATATTGTTAACCACAACCGGTGAAATTAGAGACTTATCATCTACTGGAAGCAAATTCATCCTTCTGTGACACATCAACATTATATCTTTGGTCTTATAAGTTTCAATAAAGCTCATAGACGGAACCGTTTAAAAGAACCGAAAAAAAAAACTCCCTAAAATATTTAAAGGCTCTCATTAGAGATATTTTCCTAAAACAAAATTTCGTCAAACATGTCAAAATTCTGCACCCAACCTGGTGGATTCTGCACAAAACAAATTCAAGGCAAGCATTAACTTACTAAACTTAGAGCATTGGGAATGAACCTGGTCCATGATGTTTCCGACAACAACACATCACACGGATACTCCGCCTACACAACCATCCCGAAGATACAAAAGGTCATAAAATCGAAAACTATACATAGGCCCCTTCTTATTAAACCGCACAGAAAGCTCATAAGAACCAAACCAAACAAGCAATTTATCTCTTACCCAAGAACATGGCAGCCATTGTCATGAACAGTCTGAAAATTTGATACTTCTCATACCTCTCTGAGCCCTTGCTTCCTAATGTCCTAATGAGCCTGATGAAGCTACCTATTTCATAGAGAAGGTATTATCATCTGAGCTAAGTCGACCACTTTGACGAGAATAAATATAGGGCAATAGTGAAATTGGGGTGGCGTCCTATAGAACAATTTCTTCCTTAGCGAAGTCTCAGCTAGAGGTCTTGGGATTGGGTCAAGAAGTTTTCTATAGGGCCATAGCGTCAGAGGTCCTTCGCAGCGCAAGAATAATCCCATATGTGATGTGAGTACCAACAATTGCATATCCAAGTGTAGATCCTATGGAAGATTCTGGGGGAGCATAGTTAGGCGAGACTGGTGGGGTGAACCCACCGACAACATAACTATCGATATCGATAGCAACATAGGAAGCATAAAAACTTGTTTTGGTCACCTCATCCAACAATCTGGGCAAATTACAGCTGAGAAAGATCAGCTCCATCATCTACTCTTAAAGATTAGAGCAATGGACTCAATATCGAAGGAAAAATACTCCCATGTGTCAGCTAGTCTCTCCATATCTGTCCTCAAACCAAGGTTATGGAAAATATAACCAGAGATGACATAACAGGAAACCAAATCCCCAAATGCACATAAAATACACATTATACAGGGTTATGGAAATATAACCAAAAATGACATAACAGCAAAACGGGGAAAAACAATGAAGAGAGAATATGAAGTGCACCTGTCATGGAGGCCATCGATGTTCGCGGATAACTTGATATGTTTCACAATTTTGCAGGTCTCTTGGAATGGTTGCTTGAAGGAAGTAGGCGAGTTCAGATGCAGCGAGGATCTTAGACATAAAACCAGGGACTTTCCCACCTACGCATGAAGGAGACGATAGAAACTCCACCTACCTGAGTTGGCCTGACGAGCCCAGCCACCTGTTCAGACTACCCCCTGCTCCTTGCCAATGTCATTAATGTTGATTTTAACCTTGTACAATATTTACTGCAAACAGATTTTCAATAAAAGAATAGAAAATATGCAATGAAAAATACAAACATTACACAGAGATTTTTCCCCTCGAAACCCAAACCGGGAAAACCAACATATTCTATATTCATTCATCATGTTACATTGTTTACAATACAATATACATATAGGAGCCAATGACATCCAAAACCCTAACCCAATGACATGGAATAGTCAACAACCCTAATTCCTTAATCGGAAATAGAGAATCATCCACAAATAAACCATGTGTTGAAAAACCACCTAAATATATGACATGTTTCTCGAGGCAGATATTTTTTTCTCGGGGGGGCCTAGCGGCCCCTCTCTAACCCCCCTGCGCACCCGGTGCAACGCAAACATACTACTCATGCAAAGAATATAACACATACCCAACAATTAATGACGTGACGACATCCTGTCGCCACCCCCTAGCTGCAGTGCCCAATGTCGATGTCACGTAATAAAACTATAGCTTAAACCTTGTTTCAATGCCTAGGGAAACGTGCACGCACATATTGCAAATCCTACAAAACTTAATGTCCCTGCTATGAAGGGAAAAAAAAATGAAATTTGTTACTATAATATTGATGTTTTTTCTTAAAATTAGGGACATAAAAAAAAATGAAATTTGTTATTATAGTATTGTTGTTTTTTCTTAAAATAAAATCCACTGTAAGATTTAATATTCCAAAATAATAATAAATTGTTTCAAGTTTGATATTGTATAAGAATGAGGTCATTTGACATTCGACAACGCAAAAATTTAAGCTATAAACAATATTTAGTTTCGAATATAATAGAAAAAGTACTTAACAGACCTCAAATTTCAGCACTACTTCCGACCAAAAATTCATTTACAGGCTAATGTTAAAACCATGCCAGTTCTTACAGCATATAAGGAAGAAACTGCATAGGCTGCCATCGATTCGCTGTTGCCGTTACATCTGCGACAGTCTTGTCGCGAGTCTCCTATAACGGCAGGTTGAGCATTTACGGCATTATGATGTAATGTACAAGTAGCGTTCTATTTGGAAAATGAATCTTGAAAACGCAGCGATAAAATAAAATCAAGTTATACAAATTCAAGCTAAAACAGACACTATGTAGACAAGATATAATAAAAAATTTACCAACTACTTTATATTAATTTTGAAAATGAGAAAATTACATGTACAAATTTCAGGCGTTTCAATAGTTTTTAAAAATAAAATTATACCCTTCCATCTGAGTTTCAGATGGAATTTTACAAAAGAAATTTACCCGAGAAACGTTTAACAAGTTTTTTATTTCGGGATTTCTCAGTTCTCTCTCCAACTTGTCTTCTCTTTACTTTTCAGGGCTGCGCCATAAGATGCTGCGCAGTCGAATCCATCAATCAAAGGGCATTTTTAATTCATTTTTATATAATATGCACGTGGCCCCATTAATTTAAGCCGTGCAGTACTGGTGGTCAACTTTATACGGCTTTAATTCCGAGTAATTGCGCATTAATCTGCGGAGTAACAGGGATCGTTGGATGAGAACCGGTGAAGAAAAATGGAGTAGGTTAACCGAGGAGTAAATAGATCTGTTTTTTCTTAGAAGTTTGAAATTTTTGGGTTTGAATTTGGTTAAATTTTTAGGAATAGTTTGAGTTTTACATTAATCAAAGTTCCATGCATTTCAATTTTTTATTTAGAAATTTTTTCCCATTTTAAACCAACCCAAATACTTGAACAATTAATCAAAATTCTACATTAACTAAAAATTTAGAAACAGATACTAAAGTAAGTAAGTCGGGAAGAAAGATTGCTCCGGAATTAACTCACTCCCACAAAAATTGCGACATGCAATGGGGTGATGTCACCAGAGGTCGGCCTCTCTCTGCAATTCACATGGACGGTGGACAGTCGGACGGTGAGAGAGATTGCGGAGGCCCTTGCGGTTGGCGCTCCACGTGTCTCCGGTCCTCCGCGATAAGGTGGATCGTTGGTTCGGCAAGCCAAATCCAACGGAGAGAAACGACCGCGGAGCTTCTGCATCAAAGTTCCCAACAATAATAGAATTCTATCTTTGACAAAATTTCTTCTGAATTTGAGAATATTTTTATTGAATAAAAAGATGCTCTAAGAATCCCTTATCCCACGCGGTGGGCAGTTTTTGAAATTCTATTTTTTTTTTTTTCCGTGGATATTTTTTAAATTGGAAGACGTCTGTGATTTCATCCCTTATCCCACGCGGTGGGCAGTTTTTGAAATTCTATTTTTTTGTTTCCGTGGATATTTTTTAAATTGGAAGACGTCTGTGATTTCACTTCTCGCGTGGCCGCTACGTGTTCGTTCCTCTCATTCAAACTTGTTTATTTGATATATTCTGACTTGTAAATAAATAAATCTAATTAGACGCGGACGGTTTTCCGGTGTGAAACAATAACCGGGATTATGATGCCCCAACGAGCAGCAAACTTGTCGTGGTGAATGGCATGTAGCACCGAGAGAAGGAATCCAAGCCATGCAAAAATTTAATTAATGGGGTATTACGTTAGTCGCCCATTTACTCGAAAGTATGTAAAGTATACCATAAGAAATAAGAAAATGAACGATTTGCAGATTTTCATATTCAAATATTCAAAACTCCCGCCGGTTTAACTTGTTACGATAAATTTGATTTTATGAAAGAGTCAAAGTTGTTAAGTAAATAGTAGTGGTGGTTTTGAGTACATGATATTAGTGACCTATGGTATTTGTCTTCCATAATTTTAGTAGCTCATAGTATTATGCCCATGGATAACATGTAATGAAACATTTAAAACACTTAGGATACTTCATTATATTCTGTCATGCCACTTTAACTTGTTAGGATAATTTTGACTCTATGAAAGAGTCAAAGTTGTTAAGTCAACAGTAGTGGTTTTGAGTGGTATTGGTGACCCATGGTATTTGTCTTCCATGGTTTTGGTAGTCCATAGTATTATGCTCATGAATTTCATGTAATAAAACATTTAAAAGACTTAGAATACTTCATGATATTCTGCATATTATAGTGAAGAGGAAGTTATATTCTATATAATAATACAACTTGATTTGGTCTAATGGTTAAGAATGTGTATTTCATTTTAGGAGATCAAAGGTTCAAATCTAGAGAGGAAGGGTATGCACACCTTATCTCAAAGAAGAAAAACTTCACCCATAACTTTATTTATTGTGGTACATGTATGCTTAATTGTTATCCATTTTAAGCCACTTAATCATTTCCTTAACCTTTTAACATGTTTCAAAATCTTTTTAATATACTTAATCAAATTCCATTTTATGATAATCTAGTCAACAAAGAATTTCACCTACACTTCTTAATTACCTTATATATTAATAGGTGTAAATCATACTTGCAAGAATAAATCCTCTAAAGATGGTTTTTATGTATGAAAATACTTACTATGGAGTAAGTTAATAAGTGAACAAACTCGACCCTTTTTTTTGAAAAGTCTTTATAAATTTACCTTATTGATCTAGGAATTTTGATCATTCAAATTTTAACCTAAAATTTTTAAACCAATTTTTAAATAATCTAAATAGTTGACTAACAATGTGATAGTCAACTCCAAATAGTTATATTTATATATGCAAATATCTTATAATATAACTCAAAAATAAAAATAATAATTTATAGAATATATCCATTATCCATCATATGATATAATAATAATAAAAAATTGATTGATATAAACAATTTAATAATACTCATTAAAAAATATACTTTAAATATATTAATATTTTTCCACATCAAATCATACTTAGCTTTACATATTTCACCACATCAAATGATATTTAGCTTGGCCATTGAATTTAGTTTTTAAATTACATATTTCTCCACATCAAATGATAGTTAGCTTGGCCATTGAATTTAGTTTTTAAATCACATATTTTCCACATCAAATGATAGTTAGCTTAGCCATTGAATTTTGTTTGTTAGTTTTGGATTGTTATTTTGGTCCATGATATTTTTTATAGGAAGATTACACATTAAGAACATTAATTTAATATTGGATTAGAAAATTTTAGTGAATTATATGAAAAGATAGAATAAATAAAAAAGAACTTTATAACTTATAATTTTAAAATTAAAAGAAATACGACCTCCTCTTCTTAGAAATAAGACTAGATACCTAATGTATAAAAACAAGTTAAACAACATAGAAGATAAGAAGCTTCCTAAAATTGCTTCAAAAGATGTCGATCTTAGCTAAACTATTGGGGAATCATGGAAGACATTATTTTGCAAAATAAAGATACTATTAAAGAAATATCATTGAATCAAAATTTAAGTTGCAAAAAGGTACTATTATAATATCATCAAATCAAAATTTAAGGAGAAAAGGGAAAAAGAAAACGAATATATTATAAGGATGCAATCAACCCTAATCTAGAAGAACAAAATTATCTATTTTGGCATTGACAAGTGTAAATAAAAAATAAACATTGCTAAGATAAGAACAAATTCTCACCAGCTCCATAATGAAATTAGGTGTTGGTCAATTCCTAAAACCTCATCTAATGAAAGAGTGTGTCACCTTACACTAAGAATGTTGAAGATGAAAATCACTTTCTCTTAGATTGTCTAGCCTATACCTAGATTAAATCTCATTTTCAAAATATTTGTCACACTACCAACCTTTCTAACATCTTAACTCAACAAAACTATGGTCATCTTGGAAAAATTCTCTTAATATTTTTCAAGCTAACTTATCCTTATAAGATCAGATAGACCAATTAGATCCTTACCCTCTTAAGATCTAATAAACCAATTCAATCTTAGTGGATATCATCATCATCAATATTTAATTTGATAGCACACAAATATCTTCTGAGGATAAGTGATGATCCCGGTGTATGCTTTGCTCTTGTACGGATGTTGCTTAGTGTGAGTTCATAAATTTTACGCTATTGGTTCAATTTTTTTTATGGAGAATCCATCTCACACGTCTCGTATACTCATTGACTCTGCATTTTTTATTATACAAAAAATACTAAATGTAGATATTCGAAGTGCAGGGGGCCTTGATTTTAAAATGAGAAAAAACCGGACATTGAGCTTAAGACTAAATTGACTTTCTTTAAAGAGTATTAAAGGGAAATGGCATGCTGTCTCAGTCGCGTATCGGATGCCAAAGCATGCCAGCACAATCCAACCAAGCACGGGTGTGGGCTCTGCCCACCGTCGGATGAGGAGCCGACCTGAGTTCCACGTCATACCGGCAGGCAGGCAACAGTTTCTTCGTTAGCGGAGGCGTTGACAAATTT